>ML815281.1:39297-63152 GCA_009831015.1 Picea engelmannii | reverse complement strand
AAATTATGAAAATCGTTGGAATGTAACGGAACCAAAGCTCAGTTGTGCAGAATGGATCCTAATGATGAACGATACAAGTCGAGCCCAATTAAACCCCTCAATATTTCCCTAACTCTCTTTCACCCCTATTTGGCTACTCGGGTAAGCATAACACTCTGAAATGTTGTAATGTTATAATGTCCCAAAATGGGGACATTACAGAATCTTCCTATGTAGTTGTAATGGAAATATTTATGTCAATGGGGGCCAATGGATGGAACCACAAGGACATCTAAAAAGGGTTGTGGCCAATAAATTTGAGGATGGATCTGTTGTAGCTATGTTGAACATAAGGAAGGCTCTCATCCCATGTCTGTGGATGTCTTGAATTGTAAATCCTCAGTATATGAAAAATAATCACGTTGACTACCTCTATTTTCTCATCATCCTGTGGGTGGAAAGCAATCAATTTTCATAGCTTGGTGTCCATCATCGACCATAGGCTAGACAAGAAAGTACTCAACAACCTACTATATTGATCTGAAATAACATTCCGTGGGAGCCCAAAATGAACCCAAACACGTTCAAATAAGAGCTTAGCGGTGGCCTTAGATGTGATACTCTTCTTCCAAGGTTACAAAACTTCCATATTAGAGAATCAATTAACGACCACAAAGAAACATTCATTACCATGTTTAGTTAAAGGTAGATCAGACATGTAATCCATGGAGATGGACTCCCAAGGCCTATCATGAGTAGAAAGAGGTGTGTATAGCACCTATTTCTTGATGGCAGGTTTGTAAATGGCACATGAAGTGAAGGATATGATATACTTACAGATATCTTGTCAAAGTTTTGGCCAATAAAAATTCTTCTATAGTACTGCTACTATTTTTTCCATGCCAAATTTTCCTCTCAGCCGACTATAATGAGATTCCTAAATCATTTGCACGCTCATTTGAAGGAACATATAGATGGCTCAAATGGCATAATAGTCCATCCTAGAGATGAAATTTTGGAACCAATGTGATTGTTCCCAATGTATAATAGGTAGAAACAAAGTCAAAGTATGTTTTGTAGAATTTTGGCAACTCGGAGGTCTTATAGCCACAATAGTTAAGAATTATGGTTAATATGACAAATGGAGGTTGGATGAGGCCATATGCAACATGGTTTCTTCTGTAATTCGTGTACTTGATTTTCAAGTGGAATTGTTGCAGGTACATGGAACACTTTTGATGGAAATAATTTTGTAACTTTCCTTTTGTCCATGTGAATTGTAGAGTCTTGTTATCAGTGTGGTTTGTCATTTCCTTTCCCAAAATGTAATGCTTCCACCGTCAACATGATTCTACAATGAAGTACATATATTTTTCATAGGTGGGGTATCTGCAAACAACATCAAATTGTGTTTCACTATGATAGGCCATTGGATGCCTATGTTGAGTGAGGACTACACTGATAAAATATTCTTCAAACCATCTATATCAATATCAAATAGTTGTTTTAGGTCTACAAAAATAAAGATTGGTGTTAAGCAATGGAAAATTTTCAAATCCTTGAATTATTTCTATTGTGACACGACCTAAAGAAACTTGTCCTTGGATCCACCCTTGGTCACTTAGATTAGGGCCCATGTGATATGAGAGAACCCCAGTACAAGCCCACGATAGAATTTGTTGAGGCCCAATAAGTTTCGTATCTTAGTTAATGTCTTTGGGGATGACCAATTATGGACGACTTGGATCTTAGTTGGATCCACATGCATTCTTCGATCATCCACAATGTATCCCAAATATTTAATTATATGCATGCTTAAGGAACAGTTCTACAAATTGGAATATAACTTTTGTTGTCGTGGGGTTCCCAAGACTTGTTGAGTGTACTTCAAATTTTCCTCTCGGGTTTTTCTAAAGCTGAGGATATCATCCAGATATATGACCACAAAGGATTTTTTGAATGGCCACAATATATCATCCATCATCTACATGAATGTGGTTCAACCATTAGTCAATATGAAAGGCATGACCAACCACTCGAAGGGACCTTTTTTAGATTTGAAGCATAGCTTCCATACATCAGTTTCTCAATAGGAATGTGGTTGTATATTGACTTCATATCAATCTTACCGAAAAAATTGTTGTCGTGGAGCTGATCTAAAATATCATCAATCAAAGGAATTGGGTATTGAATTTTGAATATGATATTTTTCAAGGATCTTTAATCAATAAAAAATCACCATGTCCCATCCTTCTTCTATACCAAAACAATTGGGCTCTCAAAAGGTGAGAAGCTTGGTCTAATGTGGTCCTTCACAACTAGATATTTGATCAAGCATTTGATTTCTTCATTCTCCATAATAGAGCACGTATATATAGGGTTGTTAGGAAGAGGAGAACTAGGTGTCCAATAAATTGAGTGCTTTACTTGATAGTGCAAAGGCACCCTAGTAGGTGAGACAAATTGTCTTTGTGCTCTTCTACTATCTTGTCCACCTACTTCTATTGTGTAGAGAGACCTCATGTAGATGTTTTGGCCGTTGCAGTGACCTTACGTTCACCTTATGATTATACCATAAAGAGGAAAAATCTCTTGGTCTGAGATACCACCTTTCTGCACTTCTTCTCATAGATCAAAGAGATATTTGTATTTGGGACTTCCTTCGATACCCTATAGATTTTACCTCCCAAAGTAATAATGAAACTATGGGGCTTAGATTCTTAAGAAAAATGACACTTCGACATATATGTTTTTCCTAAAATAACATCACAAACTTCAATGGGGGAAACGTCACAAAATACCTCATGTTTGAAGGGTTTTATGCCATAGTGAAGACAACATTGTTGGTTGACCCAAATGTCTTATCCCTGATTGAGATAATTGATGGTGTATGGATGAGGGTGTGGCATCCTTATTAGCTTCAACCTCTTGAGGACCTCTTTTGAGATTAAGTTCTTTTGGCTACTATTCTAACCAATGAAATTGAGTAAGGTCCCCTTCACCCACATCTATGATTGGAAGAGACACTTACCTTCTTCAAGCTCCTATGGTTCCTCTATATGGAACTTTGTGGTAGAGATGGTAACACTAGGTTTTGCATCAATGATTTTTTTTCACTTATCTGGTTCTGAATTACATTCAGAGTTAGAATCTAACTCTAAGGATTTTGTCTTGGCCAACAATCATTGTTTAGAGAGACATTCATCAGTGTTGTTCCAAGGGATATTATGGAACTTGCACAACTTTCCAATTTCCTTCTTCAACTTCTCGTTACCCTTCTTTTTTGTGATTTGGACTGGTTGTCATAGGCCTATCCATGATTTTTCTATATTTTTATTTAGGATTTAGGGCCACCTTTACTATGATTATGTTGTGATAGGTTTGTAGAAATGAAATCCCAATTATTCTTTTTCTTGAAATTTTGATCAAGCTTAAGAACATATGGGTAAGTGGATTCCAGTGAGGAGATATACAAGAGATCCATATATGTTTGGATGTACCTATGCATGACATTATGGTACTTAAAAACAAAGTGTCTCTCAAATTATTTGATAACAATTTTTTTTCACAAGGTATGGAAAATGTGGGTTTACTCCAGCACCATCTGGTCTCCCTCCTAATGCAGAGTACTCCACCTCGTGTACTAGTCATCATAGTTTCAAAAAAGGTAGTATTGATCCTTGAGGGAATCAACAAAATCTACCCAAGTGGGTCTAGGTCCTAAAATTATAGACTCATCTCTATCATTTTTCTCATAGTAAGTATCCCACCAATATTTGACATGGGCAAGGGACTTAAGGAGCGCAAAGGTGATTTTTTGACTGTTGGAAATTTTTTGGATAGAGAAATAACCCTCTAGTAGACTTAATTTTTTTCCCAAAATGTCAGTGTCTATCTAGCCTACAAATAAAGGAATATCAAATTTAACTTGTACCTTAAAGGGCATCACATATCCATAATGATTTCTAGTTGAAGGTACCTCTATTATTGTTGGCAACCGTTGAAGGATTTGGGTGAAATTCTCCATCATATTGTTCCTCTTTCGCACAAGGGATTCCTCAAGTAATAGTTTGATATGATCTCTTGCTCTCTCATATCTCTTTTCTTCTACTATGGGAAGCTTCTTGGGCTGGAGGGATTTTTATGCCATAGTGAAGACCTAACTCTCAGTAGCCTGACCTCATGAGGGACATGCACAAAGAAACAAAAAAATGCATATTGCTTTGATACCATTGATCTATATTATATTGAGAACAAAATGAAGGTAGAGATATAACAAGGAAACGCAAAGACATATTCTTAAAATCGATGTTAAAAATTTTGTGTCTAGATGTGTGGTTTGTCAATAGAATAAGGGAGATACAATCAGGACACCAAGTCTCCTACAACCATTGGCTATATGAATTCAATGATGGGAATAAGTTTTAATAAATTTTATTATAGGTTTACACAAATATGAAGGAAATACTAGCATCATGGTAGTAGTGGATTGACTGACAAAGTATACCCATTTTTTCTCTCTTTCTCATCCTTTTAAAGCAAGTACAGTAGCCACAACATTCATAGAAATAATTAAAAAACTACATGGAGTCACGAAGATTATTGTAAGTGACATAGATACAATTTTCACTGGAAATTTTTTGGTTGAATTATTTTTTCATTTGGGTGCCTAATTGGCTCGCAACTCATCTTACCATCCCCGATTCAATGAGCTAACTAAGATTGTGAATAAATTTCTAGAAGGATATCTTTGTTGACTTTTTTTCTAATGAATAGGCATAATGGGTGAAGTGATTTCCCTTGGCATATTAGTGGTACGACACATCCTTCCATACTTAATAAAAAATGTCCCCATTTATGAAACTTTATGGATATAATCATCCATTCACAACATCACCCTTGAAAGGGGATGCAAAGATTCAAGCAATGGAGGACCACATAGGGAGCAAACAATAGGTTCTCAAAATATTGAAGGACAACTTGGTTATGCATCAAAATAGTATGAAACAACAAGTAGATCAATATTAGGGTGAAATGGAATTTGAAGTGGGCGATTCAGTATTTCTAAGGATACAACCATATAAATAGATCTCCCTCAAGAAACAAAAGAAGGAAAATAAATTGGCACCCAAATATTATGACCCCTATAAGTTTTTGCAAAGGATTCAAAGTATGTCTTACAAATTGAAGTTTCCTCCATCTTCATGTGAACACTTGTTCCATGTTTATTTATTAAAGAAAGTAATCAAAAACAAAATCCCAGTCCAAACTATTTTACCATAGATTAATTAAGAAGTGAAAATAATACTAGAACCATAAACAATCATTGAAAAAAGGATTAATAAGTTGATAGATCTAGCAATTACAGAGTACATCATCAAATAGAACAACCTACCAATGGAAGAGGTGACATGGGAAGATGATTTATTCATGTAGAAACACCCCTGGTTAGTCAAATGTTGAGGAAAACATTTGTTTGAAGGGGAGGGGCATGTTAATCCCTATACAAAGCCCCATGTTATGGATAAAACCCCTTACTAATCCCTAGATATCGAATTATTACATTTATAATGTTATATTTGTATGTATGCTATAACCCTTCATTACACCTTTTCATTATAATTGTACCCTTTGTATCATATATATATATATATATATATATATATACCAAGGAGACCTAGTCTTAGGAGAATCTCATATCATCTTGTACATTAAATATAATGTAAAAGGAGGTTTCCCCCTCGATGTGGATTGCTATTCATGGAATTTTTATCATTATCAAGTTGTTGGTTCATAACATAATGGAAAACTAGGCAAGACAAATAAACACATAAAATATAGGTAGCTAGACATATAAATATTCCCATTGTTGATGGTGGGGTACACCCATTGTTTCAGTACTTATTTCACTCATAGATGTGGACTTTATTCCTCGCGTTTTGTTTTACTTCCAAGAAATTAAAATTTGTGAACAACATCAAACATGGGAGCTGAATTTTGGAGATATGTATGAGAGGCACATGAACAACTTATCCAAACATTGAAGAAAGTTAGAGCCAAAATGTCTGCACAGATGGGACAGATACTGTTGAAATGGTGACAACAAATCCCCACGAGATGTGGATCTAGATCCTACTATTCAGCTTTTGGTTGAGATAAGGAAACCTAAGTTAGAATGTATAATTAATGAATTAGTTTCATTGTAACCATGGGAGAAATTATTTAAATATGTTTGCCTTAGAGAGAAATATTGAGCCATGGGATTCAAGCCCTCTCTAGGCTGCTGATTGTAATCTCCATGATATGAATAATAAGACAGTCGATGCCTATGCTTGGTGGACATAGCCCAATGTTTGGGTGAACCATGTGAAATCTTTGTGTCTATTTCTTATGTGTGTTATTGTTAATTATCATTGAGAATTGTGTTTTCCGCACTGACAATTCTAACAGATACTTTGGGTGCTATGTGTACTCACTATTTAGCCTCTATTGTTCAACATTTAAACTTTAATGTATTTATTGTGATGTCTATGAAGCTGAAAGGGATTAATCATTCGGATTTGTGGTCATATTTTCGAAAAGTCCCAGCACACCATGACAATTATAAAGACAAACAAATTATTATACCATCCAACTCGAAATAATATTACGATTGACAGGGAGCAGTAGCACCGACTCGGTGAAATAAAATTGCAAATTAACAAACTGTCATGGTTGGAAATTTGAAATATAATGAAAGCGTAGGTTCAGGTAACGTATAATAATTTACCGTAGATAGGCAAGTGTAGGAAATGTGTTTAAATGTGAAATTTTTCAATCCTCGACATAAAAATGGTTACGATAAAAATGGTGATGATCATTAATATTTACTAAGATTGATTTGCTCTATCAGATTTTAAGAGGGTAATGGATTACTTGTAATTCTTTAGAATTTTGTTGCTCTGCGCCAGATAAGTTTTCCAGGATCATTATAATAAGTGTTTTAAATTTTTCACCTTCTTAGTATCACAAAGATGACACACTCTTCCATCCCATGAATTTTTATCCCAAAACTTACATTTCGAAAAAGTTACAAAACCCAGAACTTCAATTTCCAAGAGTGTAAGGAAGATTGTGCTCAAAGATAAGCTAGTGACATATGTGGGTGGGATTTGGGAATATAATATATAAATATATTTTGACATTGATAGATGCATGCTCACATAAAAGGACAATATTATTCAAGATCCACATTTCTTCTCGAAGTTGGAGGAAGACCAAATCCAGCTGGATGGACTGGTTACGACTGTAGCTAGTGGACTCATCTTTCTTAGACTCAGGCTTTCATCCCACATGTTGAATATGTGACAATGAACAAGATGCAATATCTGGTGGTTGTTGCATGAACCCGAATAGGATACAGTAGTTCAATTGTTTATAGGAATATCTCATAAATCTCTCGTATATTGTTAATTTGTTGAAACAAATTTGCTAAAAATGGAATGTAACATTTATTTCCAACAATTCATGTAACTATGTAAATATTGATATAAATCCATGAAGTATGTAGAGGCAGAGTAAAGTGAGTAAGTTGTTGTAATCTCCATGATTTGAATAATAAGACAATTGATACCTCTGCTTGGTGGACATAGCCCAACTTTTGGGTGAAACACGTAAAATCTATGTGTTTATGATCTGTGTGATTGTTTTTTCCGCATTTGCAATTACAACAAGTGGTATCAGAACTCGGGGAGAGGAAATGACTTGATGAATGAGTCGCGGATTTGCTGGAGAGAGACGGACGCATGCTTTGCTGAAGATACCCACATGAGTGTCAACTTGTGCATTAGAGTGGGGGTCTTTGCCTGCAAGGAGCACTGATTAATGGTATACTTATGACATTTGTGAATTAAGAAAACAATGCCCCTCTATTTGTTTTTGGAGAGCATCAAATTAATAAAACAACACCCCTCTATTTGCATGGTGAAATTACGAAGTATGAAAGGTATGAAGAAATTTGGGTTTTCTTCAAAAAAAAAAAATGAATTTGTTTTTTTTTAAAGCGTGAACTAGGTGAATGGAGTGAAAGGATTAAGTAAAGGTATAAGGTAAAAAGTAAAGGTGGAGGAATTAAAAAGTGTTTTTTAATTATTTCAAAGTGAATAATGGTTAAAAAGGTGACCTTTGTTATTTTTTATTTTTAAATAAAAGGAAAGGTTAGTAAAATGATTTTTTATTAAATCTTTTATTAAACCTTGTAAAGTTTAAACCATTATTCCTCCACATTATTTTTTTTTTCAAAGGGCCTTGGTTATTACAAGCAATGGTGTTTTTTGGAATGTTTCCTCTAATGGCAAAGAGGCAGAGTGCTAAGTTCGAAATTGAGAAGTTCAATGGCAAGAACAATTCTGAGATCTGGAAGGTTAAGATGCATGATCTGCTAGTGCAACAAGACGTGGTGAAGGCACTTTTGGGAAAAGAAAAGAAACCCGTGACCATAAAAAATGATGACTGGGATGAGATGGATGTGAGATCACTGAGTGCCATACACCTGTGTTTGGCCAACAATGTTCTGTTCAATATTGTCTCAGAGAAGATAACAGTCGGTTTGTGGATGAAGCTAGAAATCCTATACATGACGAAATACTTGACGAATAGGTTCTTCCTAAAAAGACAATTGTATAGTTTTCACGTGAAGGAAGGTACGAAAATAACTTATCATTTAAATACTTTTAATAATCTCTTAGTTTAGTTGACTAGCATGGGATTGAAATTCGAATCTGAAGATAAGGAAATTGTGTTATCGTCTTCTTTGTCCATGTCATGGGATAACTTTGTTACCTCTCTTAGTTTCAATTCAACAGAAAGTATTGAGTTTGATGACATTGTTGGAGCTTTACTGTCTAAGGAAAAAAGGAATAAATCCAATATAGAAACCTCTACATCTGAGGCGATGATGGTCAGAGGCAGACCTAAAGAAAGAGGACACAGTCAGAGGGATTTCTCTCGGTCAAAGTCAAAGGGAAAAAAGAGCAATCTTAAGTGTTTTTTTTGTGGAAAATATGGACACCTGAAGAAGGATTATTGGAAGAGACAAAAAGCATCCAAAGACAACCCTCCAAAAGAAATGAAGGAAGCAAAAGAAACTAAAACAGGTTCAGCAACAGGTTCAGGTATGACTGATGAATTTTTATCAATTAGTATTGGTTCACTTCATGATCAGCAATGGTTATTAGATTCTGGTGCTTCAAATCACATGTGTCTTCATAGACACTGTCTTATTACCTACCAGTCTATAGATGATGGAATTGTTTACATGGGAAATGATATATCATGTAAAGTTGTGGGAATTGGTAGAATTCGAATTAAGATGTTTGATGGAACTGTTAAAATACTAATTGATGTGATACATGTACCCGAGCTTATGAAGAATCTAATTTCTTTGGGATTCTTAGACTCTAGAGGATATAAGAGTATTGTTCAAGGTGGAGTTATGAAAGTATACAAAGGAATCCTACTAGTTATGAAGGCGAAGAAGGTTGGTAACATGTTCTTGTTAGAAGGAAGAACTGAGTCATATCATGCGATAGCGGTATCTGAGAAAGACAGTGATTATGTTTGACTGTGGCATCAACAGATGGTTCATATGAGAAAACAAGGATTAAAGGTATTAACTGATCACAAGTTACTTCCTAGTCTAAAGTATTTAATGTTATATTTATGAAAGCACTGTATTTATGGAAAACATAATAGGTAGAGATTTAAAACCATAAGACACACCAGTGAAGGAATACTTGATTATATTCATTATGATGTTTGGGGGCCATCCCCTACTATTTTCTATGGAGAATCATCATATTTTGTAAATTTTTATAAATGATTTCTCTAGAAAGGTTTGGGTCTACATGTTGAAAAGTAAAGCTAATGTATTTACAATTTTCAAGTAGTTTAGAGCTTTAGTGGAAAAGAGCATTAGCAGATCCATTAAATGTTTAAGAACTAGTAATGGTGGTGAATTTGCGTCAATGGAATTTGAGAACTATTGCAAGGAGTCTGGGATTGATAGGCATAAAATCACTGCCTATACTCCTCAACAAAATGGAGTTGTTGAATGCATGAATAAGACTCTTCTAGAGAGAGCAAGGAGTACTCTTAGTAACGACAATTTGCAGCAGGAACTATGGGCAGAAGTAGTAACTACATCTTGTCATATGGTGAATCGATCACCATCAACAACAACATAGTGAAATAATCCTGAAGAGGTATGGAAAGGTCACCCTTGTAATTATTCTAATCTTAAAGTTTTTGGTTGTGAAGCTTATGCTCTAATTCCAAAACATCAGTGTTCTAAATTAGATCCAAAATAAACAAGGCTTATCTTTGTTGGATATGGTGACGGTATTAAGGGGTATAGGTTGTGGGATCCTACTACCCACAAGATCACCATTAATATAGATGTAATATTTTAAGAATCATCTCTCATCAAATCAGATGTAGATGTTCAAATGAAACAGGAAGAAGTACCTAAGTATCAATAGATTCAGTTTGAAACCAGGTCAAATATAGATGAAAGTGAAGATGAACAAGTTTTTGAAGATGTTCATGAAGGGTTTCCTACAGAGGAAGACATGGTTAATGATAACAATCAACATAATGTGGATGAGCCACAAACTTCCCTAAGGAGATCTACGCGGGTCAGAAATCCTCCAAGAAGGTATGATGATTTTGTTTCGTCAGTTTCTTTAAGTACTAATGACGATGAGCCTTCGTGCTATTAGGAAGTTGTGAAGGGTTCTAACAGTGATAAGTGGAAAGAAGCAATGAAGGAAGAAATGAAGGCATTAGAGAGGAATGCCACATGGAAACTGGTAGAACTTCCAAGAGACAGAAAATTTGTAGGTTGCAAGTGGGTATACAAGTTGAAGAAGGGTGTTGATGATAAAGTGGAAAGGTACAAAGCAAGTCTGGTTGCGAAAGCATATTCTCAGAAAGAAGGTATTTACTTTCATGATATTTTTTCACCAGTTTTTAAGTTTGTTTCAATTCGAATTGTGTTAGCATTGGTTGTTTTACTTGATTTGGAGTTGGAGCAGCTAGATGTTAAGACTACTTTCTTACGTGGAGATTTGGATGAGGAGATATACATGGAAAAACCTGAAGGATTCATTCAAAATCGCAACAAGAAATTTGTTTGCAGGCTCAATAAATCATTGTATGGTCTGAGGCAGTCCCCTAGACAATGGTACAAAAAAATTTACTCTTTCATGGTGAGCTAGAATTATACAAGGAGTGAGTATGATCATTGTGTCTAATTTAAGAAATTGAATAATGGAATATTCATTATCTTAGTATTGTATGTTGACGATATGATTTTAGCAAGAAAAAGCATAAATAAGATCAATAGGTCAAAGGCTCACATGCCTAGGATGTTTGATATGAAAGATCTAGGAGTAACAAGGTAGATTTTGGGCATGGAGATATTCAAAGATAGGAGGAATGGTAAGCTTTGGTTGTCACAACAAAATTATGTTGAGAAGATACTTTTGAGGTTTGGTATGAACGATATGAAACCAGTTTCAGTCCCTTTGGCTTCCCATTTTAATCTTTCTTCAAGTTTATGTCCTATAAAAAAAAAAAGGAATATATGTCTCGAATGCCATATGCTAATGCAGTAGGAAGTTTAATGTATGCGATGGTTAGTACAAGGCCATACATTTCACATGCAGTTGGGGTTGTCAACAAGTTTATGGAAAATCCATGTAAAAAGAACTCGACAATAGTGAAATGGATGCTTCAGTATCTAAGGGGCACAAGTGATTACTGTATCACCTATAACAGTGGTCGTGAGTTAGTCTGTGGATATGTTGATTTTGATTTGGCAGGTGATTTGGACAAGATTAGGTCGACTTCAGGGTATGTCTTTACTCTTGCAGGTGGAGCTATTAGTTGGATGTCAAAGCTACAAAACATTGTTGCTTTATCCACTACAAAAGCAAAATACATAGCCGCTTCACATGCTTGCAAAGAGGCAGTTTGGTTGAAAGGTTTGTTTGGTGAGTTTGGAAGGATGCAAGACAAAGTAAAGTTACTTTGTGATAGTCAAAGTGTTATTCACTTGGCTAAGAATCCATCCTACCACAGTAAAACAAAACATATATCTATCAAGTACCATTTTGTAAGATAGGTCATCAATGAACGTGGAGTCTMTCTTGAGAAAGTGCATACAAAAGAGAACTGCACARACATGTTCACAAAACTAGTATTGTTAGAGAAGCTACAATGGTGCTTGGCTTCTCTTGGCTTGCAGAAAAGGTGATGAACAAAAGGAAGGAGAAAGGTATCAGGTTAATTGTTGTCAAGGTGGAGATTGTTGAATATGTGACAAYGAACAGGACRCAAGATCYGGTGGTTGTTTCATGAACTCGAAYAGGATACRGTAGTTCAACTGTTTATTGGAATATCTCATAAATCTCTCATATATTGTTAATTTGTTGAAACAAATTTGCTAAAATGGAATGTAACATTTATTGCCAACAGTTCATGTAACTGTGTAAATATTGAGATAAATCCATGAAGCCTGTAGAGGAAGGGGAGAGTGAGTAAGTTGTTGTAATCTCCATGATTTTAATAATAAGACAACCGATACCTCTGCTTGGTGGACGTAGCCCAACATTTAGGTGAACCATGAAAAATCTATATAATCTGTGTGATTGTGTTTTCCACATTTGCAATTACAACACCAAAGAGGGGAATAGATGAGTTCCATAGAATATTAAGTTCATTGTGAAATGTTAATTTTATTAGTAAACAAATTTTCAGTTTATCATAATTTTAATAAAAATTTAAAAGAAATTTAGATATAATTTCATTATAATAATGTAAGTTATAGAAAATATTGTAAAACATTTTTAAGAATTTTATATATTTTCAAATTCAATTATATTAATAAAAATTTCAATTTTATGGAATTTTTCATCTCTTCATGTTAAAATCTATTTTATTAAAAAATATATCTTTAATCAAATTTTAATATGAAAATAGAATTACAAATTCAATTTTTTTTTTATTACACGGATGGGCGTAATAACCTCCTCTTATAATAGGGGGCGGACCATGAAGAGTCTTATGAGCTAGATTGATGGTACGTCATGCCAAGTGTATGTTCCACACTAAAAAACTGGTCATTTATAAAAACAGAAAATTCAAAAATTACATTATAATCCGGGTAGTAGTTGGCAGAGCGAGGATTTCTGGATGAAATGCGAATTTCCGGGTAGTAGTGATTAAACAGTTAAGAAGCACATTGTGCAGGATTTCCGGGTGGAATGCGAATTTCNACAGAAAATTCAAAAATTACATTATAATCCGGGTAGTAGTTGGCAGAGCGAGGATTTCTGGATGAAATGCGAATTTCCGGGTAGTAGTGATTAAACAGTTAAGAAGCACATTGTGCAGGATTTCCGGGTGGAATGCGAATTTCCTTATTCATATTTATGATTCATATATAATAACATATATATGCAATTATGTTACGAAAATATATATTATAGGCTCTTCATATTTATGGTTCATAGTTTTATTTTATATTATAGTTATTTTTTTTTAATAGATATCAAATATTTTTTAAGATTAGTATTAATTTGTAAATAAATAAAAGTTGATAATTTTTTTTAAATGAATGTTATAATTAGATATAATCATTGAATAATGTAACAACTGCAAAAAAAACCCTTAATGAATGTTGAAATACAATAAAATCCTTAATAAGTGTTACAAGAAGACATCGCATTTAATGAATATCAGAATGCAACAAAATGTAACAAGACATTTGAAGAAGGCCACAATGTGATATGCACATTAACATGGGAAGATGAATGTTAAAATCTCAAATAACCATTAAGTATTGCAACAATTTCACATAGACAACCATGCTCAACCAAAGTCAACCATAATAAATCATGTTTAACCAAGGTGAACCAAAGTGAACGTTATGAAAAAAATAATGTCCCATGACCTTTGATACACTCTGCAACATCACATAAATATTAATAATATTACTATATCATTAAACCTAGCCAACCACAATCTGACATAAGCATTGAATAATGTCACAACCCAACATAACCCTTGATGAATGTTGCAATGCAACAAAACCATTATTTTTTGTCACATGTGACATCAAATTTGATGAAAAATACAATGCAAAAAAACCCTTAATGAACATCACAATGTGAAATGAGATTTGATGAATGTCGCAATATGACATAGCCATTTACATCAAAATATGGATGAATGTTGTAATCTATAATAACAATTTATGAATGTCACAATCCAAAATAATCGTTGATGAATTTCACAATCGAACTAAATTATTTATCAATGTCACAGTGTGACATCACATTTCATTAACATCACAGTGCAACAAAACCCTTAATGAAGATTGTAATGTGACGGGACAATTGATGAATGTCGCAATATGACATACCCACTAACATGGCAATAAAATGCTACAATCTGAAATAACCATAAATGAAATTTGTAATGAAAACTACTCAATGCACCATAAACCTTCAAGAACGTTACAATGCAACATAAATACTAAGAAATGAAGCAATTTAACATGAAGAAAGCCAAAATGAATGTCACAATTCATCATCACCATTGTAGAATGTCACAACCCAACATAGTCCTTTATAAATGTTGCAATGTGACAAAACACTTAATGAATGTCACAATGTGACATCACATTTGATGAACATCACAATGCAACAAACCTCGTAATGAACATTGTAATGTGACATGACTTTTGATAAACACCACAATATGGCATAGCCATTAACCTGGAACTATGGATGTCATAGTATTAAATAACCATTTACGAATGCCATAGTCCAACATAATTGTCGATGAATGTCACAATGTGACAAAAATGTTTATGAATGTCACAATCTGACATAACATTTCATTAATATCACAATGAGACAAAACACTTCTTGAACATTGCAATGTGACATGACATTTTATGAACATCACAACGTGACATAGCCATTGACGCCACCATATGCATGTTGCAATCTGAAATAACCATTAAGGAATGTCGCAATCCAACATAACCATGTTGGAATGTTGTAATCTGTAATAACGGTTTACAGATGTCACAATCCAACATATTCGATGATGAATTTCATAATTTGAAAAAATTCTTTATAAATGTCCCAATGTGACATCACATTTCATTAACATCGCAATGCAAAAAAACCCTTAATGAATATTGTAATGTGATGGGACATTTGATGAATGTTGCAATCTAACATAGCCATTAATGTGGTAAGATAAATGCTACAATATGAAATAACCATAAAGTAAAGTCATAGTGCAAACTACTCAATGCAACATAAACCTTCAAGAACGTTACAATGCAACATAATAGTAAGCAATGCAACAATTTAACATAAAGTAAGCCAAAATGAATGTTACAAACCATCATCACCATTGAATAATGTCACAACCCAACAAAACCCTTCATGAATGTTGTAATGAGAAAAAACACTTAATGAATGTCATGATGTGACATCATATTTAACGATTGTCACAATACAACAAAACCATTAATGAACATTGTAATGTGACATGACATTTGATAAACACCACAATATGACATAGCCATTAACGTGGAAGTATGGATGTCATAATATGAAATAACCATTTAAGAATGTCGCAATCCAACATAAACGTTGATGAATGTCACACTGTGACAAAAATACTTATGAACATCACAATGTGACATCATATTTCATTAACGTCACAATGAGACAAAAAACTTATTGAACATTGCAAGTGACATGGCATTTGATGAACATCGCAATGTGACATAGCCATTGACGCCACAATATGCATGTTTTAATATGAAATAACCATTAAGGAATGTTGCAATCCAACATAACCATGCTTGAATGTTGTAATATGTAATAACAATTTACATATGTCACAATCCAACATACTCATTGATGAATGTCACAATCTCATAAAATTCTTTATCAATGTCACAATGTGACATCACATTTTATTAACATCACAATGCAAAAATACCCTTAATGAAAATTATAATGTGACAATACATTTGATGAATGTCGCAGTCTGACATAGCCATTAACGTGGAAAGATAAATGTTACAATACAAAATAACCATAAAGCATAGTCGCAATGCAAATTACTCAATGAAACATAAACCTTTAAGAATGTTGTAATGCAACATAAATGCTAATAAATGTAGTAATTTAACATAAAGTAAGCCAAAATGAATGTCACAATATGTCATCACCATTGAAGATTGTCACAACCCAACATAACCCTTCATGAATATTGTAATACAATGAAACAATTGATGAATGTCATAATGTGACATCATATTTGATGAACGTCACAATCCAACATAATCGTTGATGAATGCTACAATATGACAAAATTATTTATCAATGCCGCAATCTGACATCACATTTCATTAACATCACAATGCAACACAACCCTTAATGAAGATTATAATGTGACATGACATTTGATGAATGTCGCAATCTGACATAGCTATTAACATGGAAAGATAAATGTTACAATATGAAATAACCATAAAGGATAGTCACAATGCAAACTACTTAATGCAACATAAACCTTCAAGAACGTTACAATGTAACATAAATGCTAAGCAATATAGTAATTTAACATAAAGTAATCCAAAATGAATGTCACAATCTGTCATCACCATTGAAAATTGTCACAACCCAACAAAACCCTTCATGAATGTTGCAATGCAATGAAACAATTAATGAATGTCACATTGTGACATCACATTTGATGAACATAAGAATGCAACAAAACCCTTAACAAACATTGCAACGTGACATGAAATTTGATAAACATTGCAATATGACAACCATTAACGTGGCAGTATGGATGTTATAATATGAAATAACCATTTACGAATGTCACAATCCAACATAAACGTTGATGAATGTTGCAATGTGACAAAAATATTTATGGATGTCACAATGTGACATCACATTTCATTAACATCACAATGAGACAAAACACTTATTGAACATTGCAATGTGACATGAAATTTGATGAACATCGCAATGTGACATAGCCATTGACACCACCATATGCATGCTACAATATGAAATAACCATTAAGGAATGTTGCAATCCAACATAACGATGTTGGAATGTTGTAATACAAAATAACCCAATAAAAATGTTCCAATGTTCCAATGTTCCAATGTTTCATGTTCCAATATGAAATGTGACATGACATTTGATGAACATCATGTTGCAACAAAACCCTTGATGAACGTTACAATGTGGCATGACATTTGATGAACGCCACAATGTGACATAGCCTTTAAAGTTGCAATATGAATGTCACAACCTGATATAACCATTAAGGAATGTCGCAATCCAACATAACCCTACATGAATGTTGCAACGCAACAAAACCCTCAATGAACATCAGAATTTCACAATCCTAATAATCATTAAGTAGTGCAATAATTTGACATAAACATACCATGCTTAACCAAGGTCAACCATTGTTGACCATAGTCAAACATGCTCAACCATAGTAAAAAATGCTCAAACATGCTCAACTATAGTCAACCATAATCAAACATGGTAAATGGTAGAGAAATTTAAAGAACCATGGTTAAACCATTTGACGTAACCATTGAAGAATGCCATAACCTAACATAACCGTTGATGAACAATGCAATGCGACAAAACCCTTAATAAACATTACAATGTTGCAATGTGACATAACAATGTTTAAACATTGTAGTCCAAGCAAACAAAATCACATTTGAAGATTACAATATTATTATTATTATTATTATATATTAATATTATAATATAAAAATAATTATTATTATTATTATTATTAATATGTAAATTTAATATTATAATATAATAAATTTAATTAATATAATATATTTATATTATAATGTAATTAATTTATTATTATTAATATAATATTATAATATAATAAATTTAATAAATACCATAACAATATAATATTTAATATAATAATTATATATATAAACTTTGAAATATTATATAAATTTAGTCTCAATGAATGTTTATTATTATAATTAATAAATATATATATATATATTCTTA
Source organism: Picea engelmannii (assembly GCA_009831015.1). Lineage (NCBI taxonomy): Eukaryota > Viridiplantae > Streptophyta > Pinopsida > Pinales > Pinaceae > Picea > Picea engelmannii. The sequence continues at coordinate 45,030 of ML815281.1, read as the reverse complement.
AAGTTATATATAAACTTTGTTAATATATATATAATAATATATTAATTAATATAATAATTATATATATAAACGTTGTAACCTTATATAAATTTAGTATCAATAAATCTTTATTATTATAATTAATATTAATACATCCTTATTCTTAAATTTATAGATAAACTTTGTTAATATAAGTTAATACAATAATAAAACATTATAATATAAAAGTTATGTTATTAATATCAATCTAATTTTATTGATTAATTAATAATAAACTTTTCATTATTAAAATATATGTTTATGTATTCATGGGTTACGAGCAACAACTACATTAATATTATTAATGTGTCAGTATAAGATGATATTTAGCATATACTCTGGGAAATTTAGCACATATATACTTATATTTAGCACATACTATAGGAAATTTAACATATATATACTTAAGAGGTCACAAGTTCAAATCCAGAGGGGGATAGGGTATGTATACCTTCGTAGATTTTACCAGTCAAATCGTTGGGCGGAGGGGGGTCCCTTGTCCCACAAACAAGGGGGTCTCATACACCAATTTAATGTGTTGGCTTGGCCGTGACCTTAAAAATAGATTATTATTATTATTACTTATATTTAACACATATTATAGGAATTTTTTTATTAATATACTAAATATACCTCTATTTACACATTAATAATATTAATGTAATTGTTTTTAATTATAATTAATTGAAAACAAAGCCAAAAAAAAATCCTAATTCTAATCATTCAAATAATTGAATAATCTCAACCATAAACCCTATCCACTATACTTAAATATCAAAAAAAAAAACTCAAAATTTTATGACAAACTTCATAAGAAACACGAGAAATGATTTGGAACTAAAGTTTTGTAAGGTTTAATTATTTGGATGTAAAGTTTAATAAAGTTTTTAAATTTTATTAAATTGATGTAATTTGATTTTAGGATGGCATTCAATATGTTGATGTCATTAAGTCTTAGTTAAAAGTATAAAATATTTGGAGAATTTTATTGATTTTTAAAATATTAAATTTAATATTATTAAAAAATTTAATTATTTGATAAAAAGTTATAAAATCATTATTATTAAAAAGATTAATTATTTGATAAAAGTTATAAAATTAATATTGTTAAAAAATTTAATTATTTCATAAAAATTGTAAAGTTAAATACAAAACAATTAGTAAAGTTATTAAAAATGTTAGTGGTCACATTTATTAATAATGGAAATGCCAATTTAAATATATAAGCAAGCATTAAGCAAGTCAACAAATCAAAGCATTAAGCAAGTCAAATCATTTTCTTAATGGGAAAATTATTTATGGTAAAGGTTGATTAAACATTGTACTTGAACTTTTGAATATCTAGTTTTGTAGTTTAGATCTGAATTCAAATTTAAAAAAAAAATGATTGTGAAAATTTACTAAGTATATATACATTATTTTGGTTATTCGGATTTGTATTTTAGATTTGAATTTAAGTTTTTTTTTCATAAAATATTAATGATAGAAATATAATTAAATATTGTTGATTAAATAAATTATTTTCAATGTTTAGTTATTAAGATTCTACAATCTAAAAGTAAAATTTAGCTTATGGATATGTAAAACATTAATTATAAAAACATAATCAGATTAAAACCTTATTTAAATATTTTTTTTATTTACAAGAAACTTGCCAATCAATCTACACCTTGAAAGTATTTACAAAAAACTTGCCAATCAATTTACACCTTGGAAGTATTAAGATTTTAGTTATTAATAAACACAAATTTAATTTTTGAGTATTTATCAACAATCTCTATTACCAAACAATTAAAAAAACGGTATAAAAAAAAGTTAAATTCTCTCAACTCAATGATCACGAAATAAATAATTGCTTCTTTCTTCCTATGTGTAACGTTTAAAAATAATAATACACTTAGATCTTTTAGACACAAAAGATTGAATAATGTAAAATTTATTTTGAATTTTTTTACTAACCTCCTCCAATGTTGTTCGTCTATTCCGTTTTTAACTAACCTTCTCGATTGTTATTATGTCCTTTCTCTAGTCTTTCAGGCTTATTTGTGTTTAAAATGATCAAACTTGTTTGTAAGTAATCTGGTTGCCATTTACTTTTATTACAATTTCACATTGAGATTTCTAACTTCATAAATTGTTATTCTATTGAGATTTCTAACTTCATAAATTGTTATTCTGTTCTTTCTCGAGTTTTTCAGGCTTATTTGTATTTAAAATGATCAAACTTGTTTGTAAGTAATGTTGTTGCCATTCACTTTTAATACAATTTCACATTGAGATTTCTAACTTAATAATTTGTACTTTACATATTAACTCTATGGTACTATGGTACAAGAATAAAAACTAGTGTAAGACATTAATTACATCTATGTATGGTTGTTTGCAATATTCTATTCCTTTCCTCAACCACAATAAGTAAGGCAATAAGATTAAAGGCATGTTTTCCTTGTCCACACAGAAGCACATATAAACTCCACAAAAAAATTGTTCGAAACGCACATGACTCTTCATGTAGTGAATCAGAATAAAACACATTCGAAGTCAGCAGATCTGCAGATTCAGTGTTTCCAGCAGCAGACAAGAAGATTTAGACACTTTCGAGTGTGGGAAAAATCAAATCCATCGCCTTGCTATGTCTGCGGTTAGGATTTTCGCGGCAGTTAAGGCTTCTGTAGATTAGCCAGGGTTATCCTCACTCTTGGAGAACCCGGAGACATGTATAGAACAGACGTAGACAAGTTTATCATCAAGAGATGGAAGAAGTGCATGTGCCACCATAATCACCAATACGCAAACCTCATTGTGGCATCATGATGACCTATTACCTTGTTGGAAGCAAGGGAAAACTTTCTAGGCAAACTAAATGGTTTTTGAAAAATGAATTTTCTGCCCGCTATTCACATTTACTTTCACAGGTAGGATACTTTCACCTTCAAAGAAAGACTTGTATAAGAAAACCACTTAAAAATAAGAAAATATGGAAGATGTTAATTAGATTCTCAAGCTTTCTGAAATTGCTTAATACAATTATTATTATTTCCATCACTATTCTTATCATGGAAGTTGCCATAGAGTTTACGTTAACTTGAAAAAGTAAAGAGGAATACGAAATCTCAATGTTCGTTGATTTGAATCAAGAGATTATATCTTTAAAACAATATTATTTTCATAAGGTGGGCCATTTTTTCCACAGGTTCATGGCCCGGTACACCCGATGTTCCAATACTTATTTCACTCATAGACAAGGACTTTATTCTCCACGTTGGGGTTTACTTCTAAGCATCTAAGATTATGGCTGGACAATATCTGGCATGGGATCTGAATTTTGGATTTTATGTGGAATTTTGGATTTTGGATGGCCAGCCTGGTGTCTGAAGGAAGTGATATCTATGCAGTTGAAAGGGATTAAACTTAAAATATGCGAAACAAACAACACGGTGAGGCTATGCTCACTTCTCTATTTCATTCAATGAAGACGGATTACATCCTTATATAGGAAAAGACTCTACTGAGTCGGTTACATGCAAACCAAAGACAACTAGACTCTCAACTATGAAGTGACTCTTAACACGCGTACAACTGAGTCTCACAACTGAAGCTTATAACTTGTGCTTACTCCATTATTTCCAAGTCTCCCCCTTCATGGAGAATGGATTGACTTCTACACCTAATATCTCCCTAAATAGTTCAAAATTAATCTTTCCAAGAGGCTTAGTGAAAATATCAGCAACATTTTCACTAGTATTACAATACACACGAGTTATTTCATTTGACTGCAACTTTTCTTGAACAAAATGATACTGAGCTTCAACATGCTTTGTCCTTGCATGAAAAATCGGATTCTTCGCAATATTGATTGAACTTTGATTATCACATCTAATCATTGTAGGTTCCTTTCATTATTCTCCAACATCTTGAAGAAGTCTTCTTAACCAAACAACTTCACAAGTTGTTGCACACAAGGCTTTATATTCTGCTTCGGTAGAAGACAAAGATAAAATAGGTTGCTTTTTACTACTCCATGAAACAACCCCGGATCCAATGCTGAACTCATATCCAGTGGTTGATCTTCGATCATCGAGATTGCCAGCCCAATCAGAATCTGAATAACCTGTCAACTCAACATCAGATGCATCAGTATATTTAATACCATAATCAAGTGTACCTTTTAGATACATCAGTACTGTCTTTGCTACATTCCAATGACTTTCATGAGGTTTCACCATGAACTGACTTAACACACTCACATAATATGAAATATCAGGTCAGGTTGTGGTGAGATAATTTAGACTACCCACCATCTGTCTATACACAGTGCCATTCACCTCCTTCGAACCATCACCACAAGAAAGTTTCACATTTTGCTGCATGGGAATAGTAGAAGACTTACACTGATCCATTTTAAATCTCTTAAGTATTTCTCTGATATACTTACTCTGACATACAAAAGTTTGGCCTACATTTCTCCAAACTTCAAGACCTAGGCAGTAATGTAACTCACCAAGATATTTCATTTCAAATACCTTTGATAACTGCTCCTTCATTTCATCAATTAACTTCTCTGCATTTTCTGTAATTATTAAATCATCAACATATAATGAAATCAATACTAGATACCCATGTTCATCAAATTTGGTATACAGATTTGGATCACTTTTGCTCCTCATAAAACCCTGTTGAAGAAAGAAAGAGTCTATCTTTTCATACCATGACCTAGGTGTTTGTTTTAGTCCATACAATGCTTTCTTTAACTTACACACTAAGTGTTCTTGCCCCTTTTAAACAAACCCTTCAAGTTGAGTAAGATAAACGTCTTCCTTTAACTCACCATTCAAAAATGCAAATTTAACATCTAACTGATGCAGCTTCCAATGGTACTTTGTAGCTAAAGCAATTAACATTCTGATAATATTCAATTTAGCTACTGGTGCAAATGTTTTAGCATAATCAATACCTTATGTTTGTGAATACCCCTTTGCCACCAGTCTAGCCTTATACTTGTCTATACTACCATCTGATTTAAACTTGGGTTTGTATATCCATTTTCATCCAATGGGCTTCTTATGTTTAGGAAATTTAGTCAATTCCCAAGTATTTCTTTTCATTATAGATTCATATTCTTCCTCCATTTCATTTCGCCATTGATCATGTTCATTAGCTTCATCAAAACTCATGGGTTCTATGACATTTGAAATGCTACTTATTAGGGCATAGTCTTTATACCTCTTAGGAAGTCAAACCTGTCTTGAAGATCTTATCAACTGATTATCTTCCTCCCCACTTTGTGAAGATCTGTTTTCACCTCTAGGTGAACTATGATTGTTTGAAATGTCCATATCACTGAGTCCTTATTTATGCTACTGTTGTTGTTGTCATTGTGGGGATGGCTGCTTCTATGTGGGTTGTTGTTGTTGTCGTTTCTCTTATTTAACTCCTTCATCAAAAAGTCTCTGCCATTCCTCATGATTGTTGTCGTCATGATTTCCTGCTTCCTGCTCATGGAAAAGTACATCTCTACTTGCAAATACTTTGTGAGTAGCGGGATCAAAAAGTTTGTATACTTTAAATTTAGAACAATACCCAATGAAAATACATTTAATGGCTTTAGCATCCAATTTCCTCCTATTCTCCTTTGGAATATGAGAAAAATCCTTACACCCAAATACTTTCAAATTATGAACTACAGGTTTGGAACCATTCAAGGCTTCGAAAGGA
>ML815281.1:5297-23207 GCA_009831015.1 Picea engelmannii | reverse complement strand
TTCTTATAAAAGAGATCTGAATACAGCTGCAGCACCGTTGCAATTAAATTAAAAATACTGTGCATTATATAGCCGGGTCGCCTTTGTGTGTATGTGTAACACTAACAATATTGCATATAAACAAAGCATTGCAATATCTATTGAATATTCAAGATCCATTTCTGTGTAGGGAAACTCAGATGTATATTAGGGTTATACACAAATGGCTATCAAATATCACAACTTCGAAAAAGTCAGAACTTCAAATATGCAACCATATGTTTGCAATTTCGATGTGCGTATCATATGAGAGTTCAGATGGGTCTATGCATATTCTTTCCGAAACCGAGTTTAGATGGCTATTACCAGGCCTCAAATTCTTTTAGCCATTGCTTAATAGTTTGTTAGGGTTGGAGGGGTATTAATAGATAAACTTTATTTATTAATAAAGTTTATTCATTAATTTTTCCTTCCCATTCTCTATAAAGAAATAAAAGATGAGAAGTAGGACATTAATATATAAATTTTATTATTAATAAAGTTTATCTATTAATTCTCTCGTCCCACCCTCTATAGAAAGTAAAAAGCATTAATCGATAAACTTTATAATTAATAAACTCTATTTATTAATTCCAGCACATCCATAGAACCTGGCTGAAAATTTGGCTCAGAAAATAGTGGCGTTTGCCTGAGACTCTACGGTGCTTATCGAGAGGAGGCATGGCCTGAGGATGCACAATTCGCTCCGGTCCTTTCGCAGGGCTCGGGAGCCATTGCAGCTCACCTCATGATATAATCTGATCGCAAAAAAACAAACAGATACAACAATAACAAATATATTACACGTTGAATCTCTGTGACGGCAGGATCGGTCAATGAAATAGAGATAATCATAAACAGAACTTGAAAAAAACAAATATGTGGGATGATTCCAGCCATATAAATCTAAATGCAGTAAAAGAAATCAAAGCATAGTAAATCAACACTATAAACTTAAATGCAGTAAAAGAAATCAGAGCATAGTAATGATTAGTGGCTTGTATATATATTAATAATTTTTAATATTTAAATGTGGTAATTATATATTTTTATAGTAATTTTATAATGTGATTAGGTAAATGTAAAAGAGTAAACATGTTAACTGATTCCTTCATAAATGTAAGGAAGTTATGAACAATAAATCTGATTCATTGATTTCAGAATATTACTAAAAATATGCCAGCATCTAATTATACTTAAAAATATAATAGTATGTCTAGTCCCATTTAATTAAAATGACAAGTGCCTAGCGTGTGAAAAGATGACACATTCCCTTTCTCTACCCACTACTCAGTTCATGTAAATAATCTGAAGCTCTCTAAACCCAACAATACTGAAATAATATAATATGGTTTTGTATTCAAATACCATAATATAATACATGAAATTGAAACAACCTGAACAGTCCGTGAAAAATTCATCATTGTTTTGTAAAGCATAAACAACCAGTGACAAATACATTCATCATTGTTTTGTAAAGCATAAACAACCAGTAACAAATCCCTTGTTGGGCTCCTTAGCATACATATTCATCACTGGTTTGTAAAGCGTGAACAACCCTTGACAAATCCCTTGTTGGTGAGCTCCTCCTCATACATTTTCACCATTGTTTTGTAGAGGTAAGCTTACAGTTCTCTCTATACTTTATGGGTAGTGTAGAATATATCAATTTTATATCCAGAATAAATAATTAAAAAAAAANCCTTGACAAATCCCTTGTTGGTGAGCTCCTCCTCATACATTTTCACCATTGTTTTGTAGAGGTAAGCTTACAGTTCTCTCTATACTTTATGGGTAGTGTAGAATATATCAATTTTATATCCAGAATAAATAATTAAAAAAAAATTCTTTTCAAAAATTTAATTTTTATTTATTTTTTATAAATTCAAAATTTACATTAAATTGATAAATATATAATTATTTATTATAATTAAATTGATAAATATACAATTAATTATTATAATTGATTCAATTTATCTTTTAATGTTATTTTTTTATACAAAATTTTGTAATTAATTATTATTTACATTATGAAATTGGTTATAGTTATGATTATAGTTTTAATTTTATATAATAATTATATTATTTCACATAGAGTTAGTGTTATAATATTATAAATTACATCTTCTTTTTTTTTGTTTGTTAATTGTGCGGGACCTGTTGGCTAAGCGATCAACCTGTGGTTTGAGAAACCGCTACTCAGGCATCTAAGCCGTCAAAATCACCCGGGGATCGCACTCGGCCTGAGCCACACCAACCCTTAACATGGTTGGATTTTTTGTCCCCGCAGGTTTCGGTGACTTTAACATCAAGGACATTATAAATTACATCTTTTATTAATATAAATATATTGATATAATTTTAATATTTTTCATGTCAGTATTTTATATAATTTTCCATATATCCATATTTTATATAATTTTAAAATTGTAAATATTTATATTTATAAATAATAATAAATTAAAATTATGAATATTTATATTTATAAATATCAATATTTATAAACATTTACCTTATCTAAATTTTCTAATTTTAGGAAGAAAGATCTACTTAAAAATGTTTCACTTAATTAAAAAAAAAAATTATGATTTTATTTTTGAATTTATAGAGGTTGTTAATTTATAAAATGAAAAAAAAAATTATGATTTTATTTTTGAATTTATGGTTGCAAAATTTGTTATGATAAATTGTTCATTTAATTGTGAATTTTTTTTAATAGATTTTTATATTTATTTATTTTTTAATTTATTTATACATTAAAAATATTAAAATCATTTTGATTAATACATTTAAAATTTTATTTTAAATTAATTAAGTGGTTTTCATAAATATATTTAAAATTTTATTTTATGGTTATAAATTTGTCTTATTTTTATTTACTTTATTTTTATAATTATGTATCATATTGTTTTTTCATTTCTTTTATATGATTATTTTGTTAGTTTACCTGAAAGTAAATTGTTTAAAATAATAATGAAAATATTAACATGTACAAAATACAAATATTTTTTAATTCAAATTAAATTATTTAAATAACAATATTTTTAATTAATATTTTGATTACAAATATTTTTTAATTCAAATTAAATTATTTAAATAACAATATTTTTTGYTTATATTTTGATTTACATAAACATATTTTAAATTTGTTAAAATATATAAACATATTTCATATCTTTATAAAAACTCTAATATTTGATGAGAACATTATCTTATTATAAAATAAGAAAAAATAATATATAAAAAGAAAAATCCATGGCTTGAAAAAATCTATCACCTTTTTTATACTCAAAGGGTTGAAGAAGACCCCAGATGAGGTGTTAGAGCGCTCCATACATTCATCTGAGAACTAAATCCTGCCACCTTGCCTCAAGCAACGTGAAAGCACTTTATGCTCCCTTTGGCCTTTATTGCCACCTTATGAACTCTGCAACTATCCATTTATGCGTKCTCTCAACTAATTGCTTCAGTGCGCTTAGCCCTGGCTTCCCGTCATGGCTATGGAAATYRTACACTACCCGATCCTCCTACACTCGTGTGCATTTACTCTTCATCCTCCCTCTTATGGCGACGTCCGTCCCCGCAGTTGGTATCTATTGCCCTCTCCTTCCGACTACTCTTGCACTTTTTCGTTCTCCCTGGTGCCTACCTGGATATCCCTTCTTGAATCTCCACCTTACCCTCATGTTCGTCAAGATATACCTCGCCTTTGTGGGAAGTCAAATAGAGTTTACCTCTAGTACTAGAACAGAGAGGCCATGGCCAGCAAGAACCCACCCACTTTCACTCTTACTCTTAGCTGCTCACCTCCATCAACCACTCAATCCTCACTAGACCGGTGTGGCCTTCTAGCTCTGTCCTCACCATAGGCTTATCGATTTGAATGGTTTGACCTTTAAGGTAATTCTCCCGGATTTTCTCCTGGACCTCTCCCAAACCTTGCCTCAACCTTAAAACCATCATTGGCATGCCCTTCTAGTCCACAACCATTCGCTACCTCGCCACCCCCCTCGCCACCCCCATTGCCAGCTTCTGTGCCTTCGTTGGAGGAATTCAATGCTCAATTGAAAAAAATTCAATTGGAAGTGACTCAAGGCCAAGATCTTCTCCAGATGGACTATACTTTATGCCTGCGACTCCGAGATTCGATCTCAATTCTCCATGATTTGGTCTTCGCAGTCCATAAGGACGTCGATGACCTTTGTTTTCGGATGGAACACCTAGATCAGCGCACAGAGAAAAGCGAATCTCTACTCTCGACCCTGCTTCGCTCCTTGCATTCACAAGATTCGGGCATCGATTCCCCCGCATCTCCATAGGTGTTTAGTGCATCAAACTTCCAAAGGGAGGATGAACAAGACATGGATACATGTGCAAAGGAAGTTGAGGACAAGCGAGACCAACACGGAGAGGAAGTCGACGACATGCAAGAACACCAGACACCATGACAATAATGATGGCACACATGTGTCAAAATTCTTGTTTTATTTTGACAAATGTTAGTTGTTTCTGGAAGGTTATGTTTAGACTATTGTATTTTAGTACTCTCTATTTTTTAGGCCTCTCAGACGATAGGATTTTTATGGTTCATAGTATGATCCTCTTTTGTTCCATAGTATTCATGCATGGATCATTCGAATCGATTTCCCCACGGGGCGATTCAGACAATTATGTTTAATTATCACTGATTTTTACACTACAAGTGTCAGGCTAAGTTGGTTTCCCTTCGGGGAAACTCAACACATCCAAAACTCATTCACAAGACGATACTGTAATTTTTTCTCATTACACGTAATATATAGCTTCTTACTTAAAAAACGGGGGGGTGTTGAAGAAGAAAAACACACAAAATAACTTTGTCAAAATTCCATGGCATGAAAAAATCTATCACCTTTGTGTCACTCAAAGGATTGAATATGAAAAACACCTTTTGTTGGTTTAGTTGAAAGTAAATTGTTTAAAATAATATTTAAAATACTAACATACAATATGAAAATACTTTTTTATTTAAAATTAAATTATTTAAATAACATATTTTGATTGACATAAACATATTTTAAATTTGTAAAAATATATAAACATATTTCATATCTTTATCAAAGACTCTAATATAAAAAAAGTATTTCAATGAAAAAATTATTTCATTATAAAATAAGAAAAAATAATATATAAAAAGAAAATGCCATGGCATGAAAACTTGGCCATACCTTCATTTTTGTAATGTTTCGAACACAAACCAACCTTTTCATGCAACAAAAATAACGTGATGTTGCAATCTAATGAGAAAAATCAGATGTTGCAATCTAACGAACAAAATCAAATGTTGCAATATAACGAACAAAATCATACGTGACAATGTGGCGAACATAGCAATGTTGCACTATTGCAACTACAATAATGTCCCAATGTGATGAACATAGTAATGTTGCAATGTGACAAACATAATAATGTCTCGATGTGACTAACATAGTAATGTTGCAATCTTCCAAACATAGTGACCTCGCAATGCGGCGAACATAAACGAACGTCGCAATATGACTAACATTGCCCTGTTGTCACAATGTGACAAGCATATCCTCCCATTGAGATGTCGCGCACATATGATGATGTCACAATGTAAAAAATGTTTCCAAACATCACAATGTGATGACCACAATGCATTGTCACCATGTGGTGTACACACACCAATGTGGCAACTTGAAAAACATAGAACAACATTTCAATGAGATGAACAATTCCAAATGTCGAAATGTGATGAACATACACCACTTTCAAAATGTGACAAACCTATTCCAATGCCATAATGTGATAAAAAAAAAAACCTATGTCGTGAATCATAACCTTATGATGTCATGAAAAAAAATGGACGTTACAACATGACGAACATCGTAAAGTTTAAATGTGAGGAACATAGTAACATCCCACCACGTCGAACATAATATCATTGCAATCTGTCTAAAATAGTAACGTTACAAAGTGTTCAACATAAACAAAAGTTGCAATATGATGAACAAAGCCCTTTTGCCACAATATGAATAGTAACCTCACAATGTGGAAAACATAAATGGATATTGGAATGTGACGATCATTGCCTAATGACACAATCTAAATAGTAATGTCACAATGTGACGAACATAAACAGACATTGCAACTTGACAAACATTGTCATGTCGTCACAGAAGAATATAAATTCATGTAGCAATGTTAGGCATATATTGTGACATCACAATGTGACAAACATTTTTAAACATCACAATGTGATGACCACAACCCATGGTTGCAATTTGATATACACAAACCAATGTGGCAATGTGACAAATATAGACCAACATTGCAATGAGACGAGCCTTTCCCAATGTCACAATGTCATGAACATAACCCCGTGTTGGAATGTGCCAAACATATTCCAACACCATAATATGACAAACAATCACATTAGTACATTACTTAATAGACCATTAATGTGTTAATTAATTTATACCTTAGTACTTTAGCACATTAATGTATTGTTGCATCAACTTATTGATACATTATTAATGTATTACTTCATTATTAATTTAGTATTTATTTCACACTTTATTAATGTACTTCCTTTATTAATTATTAATACATTTCAACATCTCTTTATGTTTTCAATATGACGAACATAAACAAACTTTGCACGGACCTTTCCCAATGTCGCAATGTCACGAACATAAACCACTGTTGGAATGTATCAAAGTTATTCCAATGCCATAATGTGAAAAACAACCACATTAGTAAATTAATTAATAGACCATTAATGCATTACTTAATTTATACATTAGTACTCTAGTACATTAATGTATTATCACATCAACTTATTAATACATTATTAATGTATTACATTATTATTACTTTACTAATGTTTTAATACTTTATTGATGTAATTACTTTATTAATTATTAATACATTTCGACGTTCGTTTATGTTTGCAATGTGATTAACATAAACAAACTTCACAACGTGATGAAAATTGCCCTGTTGTTGTAATCTAAATAGTAATGTTGGAACTCAATGAACAGAACAAATGCCGCAATTTGATGAACATTGTCATGTTGTCATGATGCAACAAACATATCCTCATGTTGCAATGCAACACATAGATCCTAACGTCACAATGTGACAAACATTTCCAAATGTTTCAGTGTCACAACCACAACCCATTGTCGCAATATGATGCACACAAACCAATGTGCCAATGCAACAAATGTACAACAACATAGAACATCATTGTAATGAGATAAAACATTTCCCAATGCTACAACATCACAAACATAATTGAATGTCACCAATGCCATAATGTAACAAGAAAAACCCTATGTCGCAAAAAAAATCTTACGATGTCATGTCATGAACAAAAATGGATGTTACAACATGACGAACATAGTACAATTGTAATGTGAATAACATAGTAACATCTCACTATGGAAAACATAATATCATTGCAATCTATCAAAAATAATAACGTCACAAAGTGTTGAACATAAACAAACATCCCAATGTGATGAACAAAGCCCTTTTGTCACAATGTGAATAGTAATGTCGAAATGTGACAAACATTAATGAACATCACATTGCCTCGTTGTCACAATGTGAATAGTAACATCACAACATGATGACCATAAATGGACATTGTAAAGTGACGAACATTGTCGTGTTTTCACAATGTGATGAACCTATCTTCACATAGCAATGTGATGCGCATATCCTGATATCAAAATGTGACAAACATTTTCAATGTGATGACCACAACCCATTCTTACAATATGATATACACAAACCAATGTGGCAATGTGACAAATATAGACCATCATTGCAATGAGACAAAATTTTCACAATGTCGCAATGTCACGAATACAACCCACTATTGGAATGTGTCAAACCTATTCCAATGCCATAGTGTGAAAAACAACAACATTAGTATAGTAATTAATAGATCCACAATGTGAAAAAATTATTCCAATGCCATAATTAGTATATCCATAACATGACAAACAACCACATTAGTACATTAATTTATAGATCCATAATGTGTTAAACCTATTCCAATTCCATAATGTGACAAACAACCGAATTAGTACATTTCCCAATGTGGCAATGTCATGAACATAACCGACTATCATCAACGCCATAATGTGACAAAAAAAAACCTTACGATGTCATGTCATGAACAACAATGGATGTTACAACATGGCAACCATAGTAGTGTTGCAATGTGACGAACATAGTAACATCCCACTATGGAAAACATAGTATCATTGCAATCTATCAAAAATAATAACATCGCAAAGTGTTGAACATAAACGAACATCACAATGTGATGAACAAATCCTGTTGGTCACAATGTGAATAGTAACGTCGCAATGTGACAAACATAAATGAACGTCGCAATGTGATGAACATTTCCCTGTTGTCACAATATGAATCATAGCGTCGCAACGTGATGACCATAAACGGACATTGCAATGTAACGAACATTATCATGTTGTCGCAATGTGATGAACCTATTTTCATGCAGTAATGTGATGCACGTATCATGAAATCACAATGTAACAAACATTTTCAAACATTGTAATGTGACGACCACAACCCATTGTTGCAATGTGATGTACACAAACCAATGTGGCAATGTGACAAATATAGACCAACATTACAATCAGATGAACCTTTCCCAATGTCGCAATGTCATGAACATAACCCACTATTGAAACGTTTGAAACCCATTCCAATGCCATAATGTGACAAAAAACCACATTAATACATTAATTAATAGATCATTAATGTATTAATTAATTTATACATTATTACTTTAGTACAATAATATATTATCACATCAACTTATTAATACATATTAATGTATTACTTTATTATTACCTTAGTAATGCTTTAATTCTTTATTAATGTAATTCCTTTATTAATTATTAATAAATTTCGACGTCTCTTTATGTTTGCAAGGTGACGCACATAAACAAATGTTGCAATGTGATGAACATTGCCATGTTGTTGCAATATTAATAGTATCGTCACAATTCGATGAACATAAATGGACATCACAATGTGATCAGCATTGTCCTGTTGTTGCAATGCGACAAACATATGCTCATGTCACAATGCAACGCATAGATACTAACGTCATAATGTGACAAACATTTTCTAACGTCACAATTTCACAACCAAAACCCATTGTTGCAATGTGATGTACAAAAACCAATGTACCATTGTGATAAACATAGATCAACATTGTAATGAGACGAAAATTTCTCAATGTCACAATATCACGAACATAACCCACTATCAGAGTGTGTCAAACCTATTCCAACGCCATAATGTAATCAACAACCACATTAATACCTTAATCAATAGGTCATTAACATATTAACTAATTAATACATTAGTACTTTAGTATATTAATGTATTATCACATCAACTTATTAATACATTATTAATGTATTAATTTATTACTACTTTAGTAATGTTTTAGTACTTTATTAATGTACTTCCTTTATTCATCAACATAATCAACATCACCCACCATAATCATCTCCACATGGTCTACAAATCTCATCCATGGGCATGAACAATCATAGTCAACCCTAATCAACCATGGTAATGGTCAATGATAGCCAATCATGGTGAATTTCAACCATAGTCAACCATGGTGATGGTCAACCATGACCAAGCATGGTGAAGTTAAACCATGACCAACCATAATGGTATATTATTTAATGCATTCATACACAAATACCTTAATTTCTTAAAGTATTATTGTATTATTATTTAATACATGAATGAAATGTTTAAGTTTAAATATTAATACATTAATAATAATAAAGTGCTAATAACAAATTTAATAGAGTATAAAGTATAAATTCAATGTATAATACTTTCCCCAATTTTCACTCATTCAAATGGTTAAGATGTAGGTTTCATTTGAAATCAATACCCTTATAATCTGTCAACTAGAAACAACTTAAATGTGGCTAGTATTTAATCCCTATCAACTTTTTATATTAGTTCATTCATGAAAATTATAATTGCAATTTTAAATTTCCCTTTGTTTAAATATCATTATCCTACATAACCGTATACACTCCTCTCTTCCACCTATATTGATAAAAGCAGCTAGCTTGAGGTATTTGCTAATGCATTAGGTGCTCCATTATGGTGCAGAACTCGACGACGAAAATTATCAACTTTTCAGAAATGTTGTCAACAAAGTAACAGGTTGGAACTATTTTATTCATAGGTTCACTTCAACTACTCAACCTGTCATTTCAAAGTTTCCATCAGAATCTTTGAAAAACTATATACTTTTCACCGAAATTGACGAGCATCACAAATATGCATGTTTCTATGAGGCTAATTGAACTACTTTATCTATCAACAGGAGCATGATAGCTAATAGAATATTAGTGTCAATCCTAAAAATCAATATAATTCCAGTTCATATAAAAATTTTCAAAGAATGTACTTGTCTTTCTTAAACATTTTACAGCTTTCAGCAAGCCCTACTTACCAACATTTTAAATCATTTATGTCGTCTCTTGTCAAACGCATGAAACGGGCTCCGCAGCATGATTTGCAATGCGAAGGTTCACTTGAGCTTCCATTGGGAGATGAAAAATGATGGTTAAATGGTCGTCATTTTCCAAAGTAAAAATACTATGTAACATTGTCCTTTTCTTTGTTTCTCATTGTTATCACATTTTGCAATCCTCTTAATTTTTTTTGGTAGTTTTAGGACACTTCTTAATTATAATATAGTTAACATATCATAAACTTTAACATTTATTATCCATTTTAATTTGGATATTCAAATATTTTGTTTATGATTCATATATATCATGGTTAGAAAGGGATCAAGTATTTATAACTAAAAAAAATGAGGAAAGTCTTTAAACCTAGAGGGATTTGATCCCCTTGACATATAATATACGATTTATGATATATCTATATTTAGGATAGATATACACTAGTTACATGTGTGAGAGTGATATAGTTTAATGAATTTCATTATTATGAAAATGGTTTTCTAGTCACTTCATTATTACAAATGATCAAGACATAATTCTCTAGTCAATATAGCAATGAAAATTATATATAATTCTTGTTACATCCATAATAATTGATTCCTAAGTACAACAAAACTTAATTAAAAGAGAGGTTTCAAGCTAGTAATATAAATGTGGTTGTAGTTATGTACAAAATCATTCATAGTGTTTGATTATGGAGGATTCCACTCATAATTCATAAAAAAAACATTTCTTTAATCATATATTAATCTATATCAATCATGTATATGATGAACAAATATACATAACCATGATAAAATACTTATCTTGTCTGTAAAATGATCCAAGGTTATTGATTAGTGTGAGCTATTCTCCTCCCAATCATAGGAAATCCTTTATAGATTCCACCGCTTTGTTATAGATTCCACCTCTTTGCTAGTCTATGAGACCACCATGGCATAGGAAACAAGTTCAAGAATTCCATGTATTTTTTCCCATTACCAAAAATTTCTATTGAGTTCTTTATCCACACCAACTTCTCGCACTCACAATACCTATCTCACACAAGACAAAGAGGATATTTCCATGGGAAGTTCTTCCCTACTGTCTATTTCAAATTTAACTCCAACCAAATTTCTCTTGTTTCTTGGGCATTTTATAGTCACCTTTCTTCAAGGATTTTAAGGGTGTCTCTCTACCCAATTTGATTTATATTATTATACATCAATCTTTTCCTCTTTCTCTATGTGTCTTTATCTTTGTTATTATTCTCTATCTTGAACATTTTATAGTCACCTTTCTTCAAGGATTCTAAGGGTGCCTCTCTACCCAATTTGATTTATATTGTTGTACATCAATCTTTTCCTCTTTCTCTCTCTGTTTTTATCTTCATTCTATTTTCTACTATCCTCTCCTAGATTTCAATCATGTGATAGTCTACCTTTTCGAAGGTAAAACTGTGTCTTTCTCTTCCCCAATCCTTGTACAAAATGACATCTTCTTCCCTGATTCCAACTTCCTCACATGCAATGAGTCGAAGGTGGCGAGGAAATTCCTAATCCAAATTCTCTTAGTTTCACATACAATGAGTTGAAGGTGGCAAGGAAATTCCTAATCCAAATTCTCTTAGTTTCAATAATGTGGAGGACAAGTTTCCTACAATGTAAGAGTTGGTTGACTATATTTAAAAAATGGTTAAACTTAAATTAGACGAGAGATTAGGCCCAACATGTAAACGAGTGAATGGTACGTTAATGACAAGGTGGACTAAAATTATTAAAAACAAATGTCTATATATTAACTACTTTAAGTTCTGTAATATAAATTTATATAAAATGTTTACATCAGGTAAAACATATATTTTCAAAACAGTTAAAGGATCAAAACCAAGACATTGCAATTACATCCTAGAAAAGCATAGAGCTGTTTTTTTGACATGTTTACACATCCTTTGAACTACTATGCACCATCAATTCTGATTGGACTGATAATTTCGTCCCCAAAAAAATTGAAATTTGGAATGCTCTCTCACAGCTTTTGGAGTGAAAACTTTAGTAGTCCACTTCATTCCACCTCCGAATAAATATCCAATTCGAGGTAGTCAATCCCACCTTTGCGAAATTTATTTACATAACATATTCAAAAAAAATGTAGTGGGATAAGACCCTTCATTCTATCATGGTTTGCTCCCCTTTTGAAGTTTCTTATGTGTACCAATAGGAAGCCCACTTTGAATTTCGGCTTTATTGCCTCCACCTACATCCGAGCAGCAGCTCAACGCCCAACAGCATGCCACTTCCTTTGTTCACTAGATTTCCTAGATCCGTCTAGAAGTACGCATAGCACTCCAGCAAAATCAAGCGCATGTGAAGAAATAGAGAGATCGTCATTGAAGTCCATCTCCCTTTAAAATTGTTGATCTGATCTCAAAGTTCGTTGATTTGAG
The DNA here is from genome assembly GCA_009831015.1 of Picea engelmannii. Lineage (NCBI taxonomy): Eukaryota > Viridiplantae > Streptophyta > Pinopsida > Pinales > Pinaceae > Picea > Picea engelmannii. The sequence continues at coordinate 10,211 of ML815281.1, read as the reverse complement.
TCAAAACATGATATCTTTAAATATATTATTTGCATCGGGCGGGCTATTTTTTCTACATATTGATGGTCGGGTACACCCAATGTTTCAATACTTATTTCACTAATAGACCTAGACTTTATTCCTCATGCTCTCTTAACGTTTGGGTGTACTTCCAAGCAATTGAGATTTTCCGTAAACAACCCAACATGAATTTTGGATTTTCCGGGGAGTTTTAATGGCCAGCCTGTTAATTTAGGAAAAAATATATATCATCATAGTCAAAAGGTATATAAGAGAAGTACATGGATAGCTTATACATGTTGAAACTGCAAACTAATTTTTGTTGCAAATATTAATTACAAGTCAGTGAGATTTACGTCTCCATTGATTTGTTAGTCACTCAATTTGTCAGTATATTTGTCAATCAGCCAAATTGTTAGTCCACGGATTTGGTTTTCAGTCTACAAATACAAAGTCACACATTTACATGGAAGTTATTAATAGAGTCGATCTTTTCTTTCTCAAGTCTAGTTAAGTATATGAAGAGTCAATGGAATCTATTGTGCCTTTAATGTTGAGTCGGTTTTATTTCTGTAAGTTCTATTCCATATAAGTCTCAGTTTTTATTCAGTCAAGAGCATGATGCAGAGAGGTAGAGTGAACATAGTCGATAAGAAGAAACAACAACACCTGAGGAGTCGAAGAAGAGCACAAGATCTGTGTCTATAAAATCAACAAAAGTTGATAGAGCTTAAGCTTGTCACAGTTATCGTATTTTGTATTACTGCGCAGCGCCGACGTCAATATATATCAATTAGTTTGTGTGTTCATAATTTCATGTGTGTTTCTGAGCTTTTGATGTGTTTCTAAATTCATGTTTTAAAGAATAATCTCATTGTAAAAAAACATTTTATTCAGTGTGTTATCACAACGCCCAGTAAATCGTGCAGTCTGTGAATGACACAGTGAGTCTTGAGAACTCTATCGTAAAGTTTTTGCGGTGCACAATATTTGAAACTTCATTGTGCAGAATATTCTGTGCATTATAGATCTTAGATCCAATATCAGAGCATGTTTATCAAGAGAAAGTTCATCAAGAGAAGGTTTTATCAAAACAAGTTCAAGAATATCAACTCTGTTGAAAAGTGAAATATGGCTTCTACCTCAAATATGCAACCTCTCACTTTTACAGAAAATAATTATGAGATGTGGTCCTTGACCATGAAGGCACTATTCCGAGGTCAATATGTATGGTATATAATCGAGAATAGCTATGTGGAACCAGCAGATCAGGCAACGTATAATGCAATTACACAAGCTCAGAGGAATGTCTTGAAAGATCAAAGAAAGAAGCATGGAAAGACAACGTTTTACATACATGAAGCCATGCATGAGAGCATACTCCCAAGATTTGCATCAGCAAAGAAATATAAGTAGGCATGGTACATATTACAAACATCTTATCAAGGTATGGACAAAGTCAAGACTTCTAAACTAAAAAGTATTAGAAGATATTTTGAAACTCTATCAATGAAATATATAGATTTAGTAGATTCATTTTACACCCATGTTGTTAGCCTGATAAATCAAATTAAGTCTCATGGTGAAACCATAGAAGATAGAAAATTTGTTGAAAAAGTACTTAGGAGTCTTCATCCTAAATTTGATACCCTTGTTGTGAGTCTGAAAGAAAGCAAACACTTGAGTCAATTTAGTCTAGATGAAATGCAAGCTTCCCTCATTAATCACAAACACAGATTGAATAGGTCAAGTATGTCATTAGAGAATGCATTTTTCACATAGTTATCTATAAGTCATGGAAAAGGAATGGGGAGAGATAACTTTACAGGCATGGAAAGAAGTTTTGTCAGAAGTGGACGCAGTAGTAGTCTTGGAAACATTGGTGGAAGAGATCAAAACCCAAATACCAGTCACAGAACTGACAAATCAAAGATTTAGTGCCATTACTATAAAAAGTATGGAAATTTTGCATATGAGTGCAGGAAGAGACAGTATAACCAAAACAAACAATGTCAAGATCAGTCACACAACGCACACAGTTCCTCTAGTCCTATGTTTATGGAGTGTGTTGAAGCAATTCTTATAGTATCACCAGTTGAATGCAATGTTTCTCAAGCAAGTTCTTGTGACATGTGATATCTAGATTCAGGTTGCAGTTATCACATTACATGAAACATAGAATTGTTTTCTAGTTTGGATAAGTCAGTCCAAACCAAGGTTACACTTGGAACAGATATCCAAGTCACTGTCTTAGGAAAATGCAGTATAAATAGTTTAACTAATAAAGGAGAACAAAAAGTTATCCTTGATTCTTATTATGTTTCTGGTTTGAAGTATAATCCAATGAGCATAAGACAATTGTTACAGAAATGATAGAGAATATACATGGAAGATAATCATTGTGTAATTATGGACATATATCCAAGCAACCAACTTATTGCAAGAATTCAAATGGCAAGTAACAAAATGCTCCCAATGATATTAAATCCAGACAAGAAGAGGAATACATTGCTAGTTGTTGACAAAGAAAAATATGTCTAGTTAGACATTGCATTTACAACAGAAAGTGTGTGCAGTTTCAATGAGGAAAATAGTGTGTGTAGTATCAAGAAAGGAGAAAGTAGCATAGAGATGCAAGCAACATTTCAATAAGAAGTACAGGATGATTCCTGGCTATAGCATTTCACATTTGGAAATTCGAACTTTGGAGATCTAAAGCTGCTACACACAAAAGATATGGTAAAAGTTTTGCCATTGATTGAAAAACTAGAAACAATATGTGAAGGCTACACATTTGGAAAGCAACATAAAGAATCATTTCCAGTTGGAAATTCTTACAGAGAAAAATATCCACTGAAAATAGTACACAGACATTTTTGAACCAATGCAAACTCCATTTATAGGAGACAATACTTATTTTCTGACATTTATTGGTGATTTTTCAGGAAAGACGTGGATTTATTTCCTAAAGCACAAATCTGACACATTGGGATATTTTTCAACAATTTAAATCACTTGTGGAGAAGAAAAGTGGTTATTACATCAAGTGTCTAAGGATTGATAGAGGAGAGAATACATCTCAAGATATTTTCAGAACTTTTGTAAATTTCATGGCATCTACAAGCAATTTACCACGTGGTATACACCACAGCATAATGGTGTCGCAAAAAGAAAGAAAAAAACCATCATTGAAATGGTGCGCATTATGTTGGTAGCCAAACATTTTTCAAATGAGTATTGGACTGACGTCATGGAAACTAAAATATACATCATGAACATATATCTAACAAAGAGTGTGAAGAACAGAGTTCCTCAAGAATCCTAGACAAGTTTGAAGCATAATGTGGCGCACTTAAAAAATTTTGGTTGTGTCGCATACGCACATGTTCCAGATGAGTTGAGAAATAAGTTGGAAAAAAAAGGACAAAAATGTATATTTGTTGGTAATTATGAAGAAACATAAGGCTACAAGTTGTATGACACTGTCGCAAGGAAGGTCATAATCAGTCGTAATGTTCAGTTCATGGAGAATGAAGCATGGGATGGAAGCATAGCAAAGACATTCAAGATCATTGAACATGATGACACATAAGAATAAGAGGTGGTTCAAAAACCATGTACAAGTCAATGCAAAGTTCCTTCTACACTCGAACTGTGACACAAATCACAACGTAAAATACTCCAGTAAGAATAACAGGTGCACAGTATAAATCTAAAGAGCAATAAACTTCAACAAGCAGTCCACGTAGCTCTACATTCCCAGATCCAACATTAGCGAGTTTGTTACCAAGGAAGACAAGAAGTCTGTGCGACATCTATAACGAGGACACAACAAATTCATTTTATGTTTTTTCTCTGTTTTCACAAATAGATTATCCATTAACCTTTGAAGAATGTTTCAAAGATTAGGTATGGGCACAAGCCATGGATGAATAAATAAGATGCATAGAGAACAATCAGACATGTAAATTGGTAGATGTACCTGAAGACAAGGATGCGATAAGTGTGAAGTGATATAAGACCAGTCAATATGTAGAAGGAAATGTGCAAAAGCACAAAGCAAGGTTAGTGGCAAGAGGTTTTACACAACAATCTGGAATTGATTTCAATGAAACATTTTCACCAGTTGCGCGCATGGACACAGTCAGAACTGTGTTTGCCATTGTCATGCAAAAAAAGTGGCCAGTTTACCAAATGGATGTAAAGTCAACATTTTTGAATGGACAACTAAAAGAAGAAGTGTATGTGGAACAACCACAAGGCTATGAGGTTCCAAGACAAGAAGACAAGGTGTACAAATTAAAGAAAGAAATGTATGGATTAAAGTAAGATCCCAGATCTTGGTACAGTCGGATAGATTCCTACCTCACATAGAATGGATTTCAAAGAAGTGATAGTGAGACAACACTATATATTAAAGCAAATCAACAAGGTAACATGTTAATTGTTTTCTTATATGTAGATGATTTGATATTTATAGGTTAATTTGGCATAAAAGAATTTAATTCAATCATGCAGGATGAATTTTAAATGACTAATTTGGAGCTTATGAGATATTTTTTGGGAATAGAATTTCACCAGTCCAAAGATGGTATATTTATCTCACAATATAAGTATGCGCATGAAACTTTCAAAAGATTCGATATGATAAATTCCAAAGCATCATCAACGGTTATCATAACAGGATGGAAGTTAAGAAATGAAGATAAAGGATCCAAGGTGGATCCTACATTGTTTAAAAGACTGGTAGGCAATCTTATGTATCTAACAGCGACAAGACCCGATATTATGTATGGAGTGAGCCTAATTTCAAGGTTCATGGAAACTCCAAAAGAATCACATTGGAAGGAAATAAAGATGATATTGAGATATGTAAATGGAACAAAAGATTTTGGCATTAGATATTCTTTTCAG
>ML815280.1:51245-91193 GCA_009831015.1 Picea engelmannii | reverse complement strand
AAGAAGGCAAAGTCATTGTCAAAATAATCAACATATCGAACTTGGGTATCTCCAGGAGGAGGTTTTACTTATGTAAAAATTGAATTATAAACTTTCATAAATATGGTTGAAAACTATTGTATTGCTTCATTTGGTGATCTAGGGTAAAATAGTTGAAAACTATTTTACAACACCTTGGGGAACTTTCATGTATGCGAAAATGCCTTTTGGGATTATGAATGCAAGAGAAAATTTCCAAAGAGCCATGGACATATCCTTTTCCAATGAAAAATATAACTTTATTGTTATTTACTTAGATGATATCACTGTATTTTCAGATTATGAGGATCAACATCTCAAACATCTAAGAAGGGTTTTCCAAAAATGTAGAAATTTTGGCATCTCATTGAATCCAAAAAAGTCAAATTTTGGAATGCAAGAAGGAAAATTAATTTGACACATCATTTCAAAGGAAGGGATAAAGATATACCCCAACAGAGTGGAATCAATCTTGAATATCGACACACCTAGGAGCAATAAGGAGGTATAGTATTTCCTAGGAAAAGTAATTTTTTTGAGAAGGTTTATTCCTAACTTGGATGAAATCATAAAGTATATCACAAATATTCTCATGAAAGGAAATGAAATAAAATGGAATATTGAATCTAGAAAGTCTTTTGAAGATATTAAAGTGGCACTGACCAAAGCTCCAGTGTTGGCCATCCCTAATTTTGCAAAATATTTTATCTTGTTTTATTTTTCTTTAGAACACACCATTGTTGGTGTTTTGTTGCAAAGTGATGAACATAACTTTGAAAGGCCCATAGCCTATTATAGCAGGACATTGAGAGACTCTCCACTAATTTATGACATCATGGAAAAACATGCATATGCCTTGGTGAAGGCCCTTAAGGAATTTAGAACTTATATCTTGCATTCCCATGTCATTGCTTATGTGCCTAACAATTTTGCAAAAGAAATTTTGACTCAGCTTGATCTTGAAGGGAGAAGGGGAAAATAGATAGCAGTGATGTTGGAGTATGACCTTGAGATAAAACCTACAAATATGATTAAAGGTAAGGGGCTTGCAAAGTTGATGGCACAGTCCAAATTTTCTCCTCTTGCCTTGCATGCCTAGTTGCATGATTTACCCTAGTTCACCAAATGAAACAATACAATAATTTTCCAAATGAATTTACCCTAGATCATCAAACTATTGTATTCTTTCATTCGGTGATCTAGGGTAATATAGTTGAAAACTAGCCTTTCCAATATAGGCAGGGCTCTCTCTGAGACTTGATCTCTAATAGATAGGTTTCTTTAAATTGATGGATAGATTTAGAATTTTGAGATAACTTTTCAAGGTCTGTTGAAAATATATAGTACTTCTAGCACTATGAAGTCAACCCCTGAAAACAAAGAAAACAATCTTGGTAGATATAACTTGTCAAAGGAACAAATTTTAAATAAGGTGGTGAAATTCAGTGTTTAGTTTGATCATTTAGGGTGAAAGAAGAAAATAAACATACAATAAGATCAGAGCACCACAAAGGATGAATTCCAACTTTAGCTAAGAAGATAGACAAAATTTAAATCAGTTAAGTATAGAGCACCATTGGATGAATTCTAGACTTTTAATTTACCAATTTAAAAAGAAGAAAAGTGCAGATGAAAACAAGTACACAAGGAATACATACAAAGAAGAGTATAATCTTCAAATCACCACATTTAGAAACTTTTTCTTAAGGAATTCATGATTTCTGCATTTGTATTTCTTTAGATTTAGAAAATTACATTGAGGACCAAAATGTCTATACTTCTTCCTACACTCCCCTTTTTTTACATCAAAATAGTCCATATATATAGAAATATAAAAATACACTTAGCTACTAGGAGTCGAACTATTATCTCCTAGAGTTATGGATCTGGTTGTTTTCAAAGAGAACAACAACCTCTACAAAATTTACCCAAAATAGGAAAGCCGATTTGGAAAATCATAACCTATCAGAAATGTTATTTACAATAATAAATTCTTAAGGAATTTTCAACCATATGGTTGTGATGAATTATCGTGTGTATCGTTGGACAACAATGTCACCTCTATGCATAAATTCTTTTTTATGTTGCGTAAATGATGACTGTGAAATATGCGCAACGATTTCATGCGATGAATATTCATGCTGAGGTCTCATGCGCAAATCCAATTCACAGCAAAGGATGGGATCATTCAGTTTGTCCGTAGCTTCCTTGTCCAAACTCACTTGTAGTTGTAAGGCCCAGTTTTCCCTTCTTAATGACAAATTTTGTCTCTTTAAACTCCTCACCTGTCTCAACAAAGCCGCATTCCTTTTCAATTTTGATCAAGCATCAGAGAGAGTTTCACATGCATCATCAATAGTTGTTCTGCATTTCTTGAAATGTTCCATGATTCCTTCCTCTTATATTATTTTTACTCCCTGATTTTAATGATCTCATATTGAGATTCTCTCATCTTCTTTTTCAACCACTTTATATTTTTTTCTCCTCCTGTTGGTGAGGTAGGAGATATCTAACCTGCTTTACTCTGTGATGCTTTTGTTTCAAGAATTCTTTTTGTTAGCTTTATCCTCAATTCTTTGTTTTTCTGATAGAATTGGAATATAATACGTTGAGATTTCTTTAATTATTGTTTGACCTCCTTGATATCTAAATCTTCTTCACCTGTCTCCACTTGCTTTTCATCAATATAATGGGTTTCACATTCAAGAAAATCTGGTTGAATTGTGGGTATGGGAAATATCCTGGAAGAGGACCTGGTGCGCAGTTCACTGGGAGATTGTGTCTCATCAGTTTCATCAGTGAATATGAGTTTTCTTATTTTCTTGGATGTTGGATGACTGAGGTATGAATCTTCAATTTCTTTTCCTTTTCTCCTTTCAGAAAGACATCCTCCTCTTACCTATAAACTTTGAAGTGTTGATTTCTAAGCGTATAAAGGAATATATCCTTTAGGGTCTCTAGGAATGTTTGTTGAAATCAATTAGGAATTATAGTCGCTATTTAAATTTTTGAGCTCCTTAACCACTAACATATTAATTAAGGAAAAATGGAATAGGTTGTTCTCTGGCTCGTCAACATTGTCCTGGACACTGTCTTCCATCTTTCCTAGGCTTCTACATAGGAAAAACAATAATTTTAAAGGACTTATCCCTATGAAATGTATCAAAATCCTGATGTGGTATTGATGCACCTTGTTGAATCTTCCCTCACAGGTAAAGTGCTTCTGGATTATCTTCAGAAGTTTCTAAAAAGGTTCCAAAAGATACTCACTGGGAATGTTGGCTCCAATTTTTCGATTTCTATATTCAGGTTTGATGAAATCAACATAACATGAAGTATATAATGGCATACCTTTAAACCATTTATCTCCCTGCATAGGGATCTCCATCACAGTTGATATGGTTTCCTATGACACTTAAAAAGTGATCCCTGTAATAGTTTCACTAACACCAGTAAAGTTAAGGGTGAACTTCTTGGTTAGCTGTGCATTATGCCCTTGAATATTTCACAGAATATTATGCATCCAACTTGTTAAAAAGACACTTTGATCATCGGTTCTATATTTACTAACTTTAAATCTTGTGGTTCAAACCTCACGTCTTTCCCGCTCCTTGCATTTTTTATTTTACTTCGAGGAGTTTTCATGATGTTGATATATGTCAATTTCAGGTGTGCAACAATAGATTGTAATAGCCTCTCTGTGCAACAAATAAGAATAATAAATTTTGCATGGTGCACAAAAAAAGGTAGCAACAGGAAAATTTGGGCAGAAAACAAATCACTGGAAGAAAATTTGGTGCAGCGGAAAACTCGACACAACACTAAACAACAACAGAAAAATTTAGTGTAGCAGAAAAATCAGCACACCAGTAAACAACAATGAAAAAATTCGACTCAATGCAGGTGACAAACAACAACGTAAAACTTGGCGTAGGAGTAGGTAATAAGAATTTATCTCATAAGAAAGAAGGCTGACTCGGTGAAAAAAAAACTCATTCCAGAAGCTAATTTGAAATGGGTTCCAAGGAAATCTCTTGAATAATGACTTAAAACAATGTAGGATGCATAGAAAAAATAGAGTAGCAAATTTACGTAGCAACTAGGAGCATAGCATATTTACATAGCAAATGGATTCAAATCTTACTGAAAGAGCTATGAACAATGCACAAGTCTTGAAGGTGATGGAAGTTAGAAAAACAGGACCGCAGAGCAATAAAATAAAACAAATGCAGAAAACAAAACACAGAAGATACACAATACAAGAGAGACACAGATTTGCATGGTTCACCCAGTGTGGGCTACATCCACCAGAGAAATTGCCAGGTCCTTCCTTTATTATTATCTAGCAAATGAAGGGATACAACCTACAACAAAACCCATTGTAACTTCCTCTTCCTTCTCTCACAGTCTCCTCTCTCAGAATACATTATTCACCATCAACTATAGTTGCAATACATTTCCCTCATAAAAGAGGGTTTCCTTCTAGGGAAAAAAACCCTAACATAATATCTACCGTTAGATCAATGACCTTATAATGAACGGTCCAAATTTACAATGAAATTACAATATACATTTACAAGAAAATTTTTCCTTCGGGGGATTCACCCTCGAACCCCCGCTGGGGGCCTGCTTGCCTGCAAACCCCCCAGCCGAGGGGATAGACCCCTCGGACCCCGCAGAAGGGGTACCCCCCCTCTGCACTCCCCCGCGTGGAAGAGTGTACATACTTCTCGGGTGTAATTACTTCATGGGGTATAAACATGGCTAAAAGCAAGTACCTCTGAATCAGGAAGATAATCAGGCTCCACAACCAACAATGGAGAAACATGAAGGGTGACCAATATTTATGCTTGAATGGATAAGGAATGAAATTATGAAAAGGGACGAAAAATCCATAGCGACAAGATGTTTTAAGGAAAGTTAAAGATTTTCACAGTGAACTTGCACAACGGGTACTTCTTTGAAGTGTGCAATGGTACAAATGATATAGAGTGCCATGATTTTTCACTTTTCTAACTTCATTATTAGGAAATGATGACCCATAATATATTTTGACACTACATTTATCCTACCCACTTGATTCGACCTTGGTACAAAATTTCCCAATTTTCGACATGACTCGAAACTTAAGAAAGTAGACCTTTACAATTTAAACATGAAATTTACTTGAGCCTTAAAACATTTAATACATTTATTTATGCATTTAAAAATTTAAATTTAGGCACGAAATGAGAGGATTGGTACCTCTCTTTCCTTGGAATTTGTTCCTCCAAGTGAGATGATGTGTTATCTTACTAGTGCTTGATGAGGTGGAGCGATGCTCCTACATCACATTTTCTTGATTACGGGAGCCCTAATTTGACCTTAATAAAATCATCATTGGACTGGTTTTCCCTCTGGATATTTTCCATGGGTTTATCCAACAATCTTGGTGTTTTTATGTGCTTGATTTGGTTTCGTTGTTCATGCTTCCACTGCATGTTTAGTTGATGAATCAATTGCACTTTTAGTAGATAAAGTGATTTTAATTGGAGATAATTGTCGGGTGTTGAGTAGAGTGGTAAAATATCAACATGGTATGAGTGCATAACAAGGTTTAAATCCACTCAGGATTATTATTTTCAACAAGTGGTTTATTGCGAGGTTATTGCCCCATATCTGAGTCCCACTCACCGAGAAGAAGGTTATGAATCATGAAAAGGTATTAGAAATTTCCATGCATTTGGAGGATAGAATAGGAGGGGAAGAGATATCAAAGGGATTGACACAGGTGTGGTCACAATTGGAAAATATGATGATGCAACTGTAGGACATGGTGAAGAAAAAATTAATGTGCAGTAATGTATGGTGTACTACATGTGGATATGAAGGGAATTGCATGGACGAGTTCCCTGTACATGGAAAATATGTGGTGATAGGAGTGTCGAGTCCATTTCCAACTATGCCTCAAGTGTCAATAAATGAGATACACTTCCACTGTAAACCTATCAGAAGGGAAAAATAATTTAATGAAGAACGTAAATAACAAATCAATCAAAAAGTACATAGATATTTTACCCTGGGAACCCAAACCAAGAAAACCAACATTCCTTGAGTGTTATGCTCTCTTGTTGTCTTATTCAATCTAAATAAATGGTTACATGTAAAACCTTGGTCCACACCTAAGACACATTTGACATCATACCCTACACCTAAGACATATTTGACATCATACCCTCTTGCCTACACAAGAACAACCCTTTAGCCAATCTGGCTTACATCTAAATGACTAGTAACCTACATCTAAATATTTCTCTAAAGATTGTCTATCTTACGATTAATTGATTATTATCCTTTACAGCCTTACAACATGCATATTTATAGGATTTAAAACATGAAAAACCCTAAGTACTTGGCACCCAAAAATGGTTACAGATCCATGCAAATCATTGGCTACAAATCCTGTGAATATTGGGATTATGTTACAGTTGAATCCAAGTCATATTACCAGTTGACTACCAACCAACCTTCATTCAGTATTCAATCGATCTCCACATGCCCACCTATCGACCTCTTGTTGGTTTACCTCTTCAACTTGTTTTTGATTCCTTTACCATGTCGAACCACCTATACCTTTGACTTTGAATTTACCCAATCGACTAACCTCAACCTTCGACTCATTGTCGATCTACCTTGATCCTCATCTTGATGTCGATCCACCTCGACTTTGACCATCAGTCGATTCACCTTGATTGGGATTTCATTGCAAATAATATGCCAACCCAACATTCTCCCACTTGTTGTCTTGTTTGTTGAAACTAGGATATTGTTGAACTTTCATTCACAGACCCAGTGCAATAATGCCCATTTCATCTCTGCACCAAGAGAAGTTCACAAAACCCATAGACTTGGTCAATGAGTCTGCTATGTTTTCCAACGTGTCTACTTTCTCCAGTAGCACCTTGTTACTTTCCACCATATCTCTTACAAAATGGTATTGTACATCAATTTTCTTAGTCTTTGGATGATAAGAAGGGTTATTTGCCAGAAATATTGTTCTTTGACTATTACAACTTACCTTCATAACTCTCTTCTCAAACTCGATTCTTGAACACAACATTTGCAACCAAACGACTTATTTTCTTCTATCAGTGGCTTCGATGTATTCAACTTATGTTGTTGATAAGGATACGACCTCCTGTCGCTTACTCATCTAGCTTATTGCTCTATCAAACATATTGAATACATATTTTTTGGTCGACCTTTGTCAATCCAGATCTCCAACTCAATCGACGTAAAAAAATCCATGTATATTTAATTTACCACTGTCACCTCTAGGTATTCCATGGTAGCATATAGAATAGTCCTTTGTGCCACACAAATACTTGAATAGTCTCTTGAAAACTCTCCAATTCTCCTTTCCAAGTGTCAACATGTACCTTCTCAACACTCCCACTACATGGGAAATGTCTAGTTAAGTACAAACCATCGCACACATTAGACTACCAACAACACTTTCATAGGGAATACGTGCCATGTCCTATATTTCTTTCTATATCTTGCGACATTTTTTCAGCAGTTAGCCTTACTCCCATAGGAATTGACACCTTCACTAGTTTGTAATCCTGCATGTTGAAACATTTAAGAATTGTTTAAATATACTTCATTTGATTCAACCCGAGAATTCTAGAGTCTCCATCTCTCTTAATCTCCATTCCTAGAATGAAGTTAGCTGCACTGATATCCTTCATGTCCAACATGGAGGATAGTTGTTTCTTCACCTCCTTTATTGCATCCATGTTGTTTCCAATCAACAACATTTCATCAATATACAAAGCTACATATATGAAACACCTACTCTCTTCCTTGGAATATATGTAGCGATCAAATCTACTTCTCACAAATACCAAACTAAGGATGTATGTGTCAAACTTTCGGTACCACATCCTTGGTGATTTATTTAGACCATAAAGGGATCTTTTTAGTTTTCACACCAACTCTTTCTTTCCCTTTACTACAAATCCTTCAAGTTGTTTCATGTAGATTTCTTCTTCCAGGTTCCCATTTAGGAACATCCTATTTACATCTATCTGTTCTATTTTCATATCCAATGTTGCATCTAGAGACATTAATACTCTAATGGAAGTTAATTTTTCAAAAAGGGAAAAATCTCACCAAATTCGAATTCCTCGACTTGGGAATATCCTTTCACTACCAGTCGATCTTTGAACTTCACGACTTGTCCTACGACATTCATCTTCTTATTGAATATCAATTTTCTATATAAGGGATTTCTTCCACTAGGTAACTTGACTAAATCCCATGTCTCATTCTTGTGGAAGGATTCCATCTCTTCTACCATGGAATCCTTCCATAGTTTACCCTCTACCATTTCTACTACCTCACTGACTGACTTGGGGTCATCATGGATATCAGTTAACAGGAATGGGAAATGAAGGTTGAGCGAACTATACCTTTAGACTAGTTTTCTTACTCTTTCTGACCTCCTTACCAATGGAGTGTTTTGTTTTGCATTTTCCTCTGATTCAATCAACTCGTATGAATAATATTCTTCGTTCCTCACTTCAAATCACACCATCTTAAGATTATTCTCAATTTGAATAATTTCCTCATGGTTGGACTTACCTATGAATTATCTGAAGACCAAATCTCTATTGTACACTTTTTTCCTTGATGCAGGATCCCAAAGATTATATCCATTCATTCCCTCTTTGTATCCAATGAAAATACATTTGACTTCCTTCTTGTCCATATTGCTCATCTTTTCCTTGGGAAAATGCACAAATGCATCATAGCTAAATACTTTGAGATGTGAAGTTGAAGGATTCTTATCCTACCATACCTCATGTGGAGTTGTGTCGACTAAAATCGAGGAAGGAGACATATTCACCAGATATCTTGCACTATCAACTGCCTCCACCCAGAATTCTTGTGCGAGTCTAGCACCACTGAGCATGCTCCTTTCCTTATCCATCAACACTTTGTTCATTCTCTCAGAAAATTGATTTTGTTGTGGGCTATATGGTGTGCTATTAAACACTACTTCCATAACTGATGAAATTATTTTCCATGGAATTCACTACCATTGTCATTTCTCAGCACCTTAATCTTCTTATCTCTTTGGTTTTCTACAAGATCTTTAAACTCTCTAAATTTCTTTAAAAGCTTTCATTTATTCCTCATGAAATATATCCATTTCTTCCTATAAAATTCATCTATGAAAATGACATAATACATGGATCCACCAATTGATGGCACTGTAACTAGTCCAAACAAATAACTATGCACCAATTCTATATTCCCATTTTCCCTTGTCGCACTAGATGGGAAACTCACCTGACCTTATTTTCCATATATGCAATTTTCACAAAAGTCAACTTATAAACCACAATCAGGAAAACCTTCGACCATACCTTTACTGTGCATATATAGAAGTCTGTTTTCTCCAATGTGTGCCATCCTCTCATTCCATAACATGGTCGAGTCGATTTTATCATGTCTTGTTGAGTTGGTTTGGACCGAGTCAGCCCTATTTGAGTTGAGTTGAGTCTAATTTGAGTCAACTTCAGGAGCAATGATATTGGTGCATCCAGTCGAGTCAAAATTACATAAAATATTGTATAGGGTTCCAATCCAAGATCCTTCCATTAAGACCATCGCACCTTTGACCATATTGCATGAATCCTTCTGAAATAGAGTGTTCACTCCAACATCACTCATCTTACTAACATATATCAGGTTTCTTTCCAAACCTAGAATGTGTAGCACACTTGGAAGGGTTATTTTCCTCCCATCCTACAATATCATTCAAACTCTTTCTCTTCTTACAATTTTGGTTGTTGAGTCATCCCCTAAGAACACATCACCTCCATCATATTGTTCATACTTGTAGAACCATTCTCTATATGGTGTCATATAATAGGATGCTCCTGAGTCTATCAACCAAACACCTTGATCCAACTGTGTACTAGTTGACGCTAGGTACACATCACTTCCCTTATCCGAGGTCTTCTTTCTCTTATTTGACTACTTCTTGTAAAATCATGTACTGACTTCCATCATCATCGAATTAAAATCCTTTTGATAATTCCCATATTTACCACATTTCCATCATCGACTAAACCAGGGATTTATATCTACCCTTTGACTTAGAATTTCTACCAAATAATTTTCCTTTATCTCTTTCAATCGGTCAAACCCTAACCACTAAATAATATTTGGTTGATCCTTACATGTTCTTTCTTCTCATTTCTTATGACAACAGAGAAAAAACCACGTCTTCTAGTGTTAGTGTGGTTATATTACACCCTATAGCCATGATTAAGCTATCCTGGGAGTCTTGAAAAGAACATAATAGGATTATACACTTCTCCTCCTCAGATTTTTTAATATCCACATTCGATAACTAGATTAAAATCATATTGAACACATTTAAATGCCTATCCACAAAAAATCCATCACTCATTCTTAGAAGATACAATTTCTTTCTGAGAAATAAATTGTTTACCAGAGATTTCGACTGCTATAATATTCTCAGCTTGTCCCACAACTTCTTGGCTGAATCTTCACCTTAAACATTTAGCATTACCGAATATGTAAGAAAAATATGAATCGTACTTCTTTCTCTTCTTTTGAGTTTCTCTCATTCTTCTTTGACATGCCTATAAGCTGGGTACCTACACAAACTGTTGTCCATTATTCTCGATCTACAAAAAAATCTTACATTTTAAGCTTCCAAAGCTCAAAATTTTGGCCATTGAATTTTTAATCACTATTCTTGAACTGCTTTCCATTCTTTACCATGATCTTTAACACAATTTATTACTTACAACTCTTACTATACCTAGGGTTTAACTTTCAGATTCAATATTGGTAAATCCAGATATGATACACACATCAAAGCATAACTTAGCTCTGATACCACTTGTCAGATATGAACTTTGCTCTGATACAACTTGTCAAGAAATGAGATACATTTACACTCTAAACCTAGCAGAAGAGAAGAATAATTTAATCAAGAACATAAATGACAAAGCAACCACAAAGTACAAAGAGATTTTACCCTAAAAACCCAAACCGCGAAAACCAACATTCCTTGAGTTTTCTGCTCTCTTTTTATCTTATTCAATCTGAATAAAAGGTTACATGTCTAACCTTGTTCCACACCTAAGAAAAAATCAACATCATACCCTCATTCATGTGTAAGAACAACCCTATAGCCAATCTGAATTACATATGCATGGCCAGTAACCTGCATCTAAATATTTCTCTAAAGACTGACTAGCTTACAATTCATTGATTGTTATCCTTTATGGCCTTACAAAAAGCCTATTTATAGGCCTTACAATAGGAAAAACCTTAAATAATTGGCACCCAAAAACAGTTATATATCCATGCAGATCATTGGATACAAATCACATGAATCTTGATATTCTGTTATAGTCGACTCCAAGTTGGATTACAAGTCTACTACCATTCAACCTTCATTCGGTCTTTAGTTGGTTGCCACATGGCCACCTATCGACCTCTTTTGGGTTTATCTCTTTGACTTGTTGTCGATTCCTTTACCATGTCAAACTAACTCGACCTTCAACATCGACTTTACCTGGTAAACTAACCTATATATTCGACTTGATGTTGATATACCTCAACCCTCAACGTAATGTCAATCCACCTCAACTTCGACCATCAATTGATTCACCTCGGCTATACTTTCACTGCAAAGAATATAACAACCCAACATTAAAAGGAGTAGTGTGAGATCTATAGATAGTGGGGTCATTTACCACCCCACTTCCCAACTTTGGAGAAGTATCAAAAGAAATACCATACTCCATTATATGATTTATGTAAGTTTATGGGACATGATGTCAATATCTTCTAGTCAGTCTAGGTTATGTGAGACAATACCCATGATGCATCCTGAGTACAAGAAGAATAGAAAGGTGTTTATTGTAGTGGTGTTGAAAGACACATATACCAAGGAGGTCCTAAAGGAGGATATGGGACTATTCGTGGACTAGGATATGGAGGAGATGGAGGAATACCCCCTACTTGTTTCAATTGTGGAGATATTGTTCATGTATCAAGTTTTTTCAGCATACCACACATTCTTTGTGCATATTTCTACAGTCCTGAGCATGTCACAAAGGAATGTTCTGGATTACTAAAGAAGTCGCAATAAAAGAATATTTGTTGCAACATCATTTTTGGACATACATTTTGCATTCAATTTTCATGAAAATCATAAGTACGAAGGATATGTGCAACAAAAGAAGAAATAAGACAAGAGAGGAATAAAATTCTTAGTAAAGGAACATTTAGGCCCGGGAGTGCGAAGTACAGGAAGATTAAGGAGTGAAATACGTAGTAAGAACATACTTAGCAGAGAATAAAATAGAGAATAAAATAGGAGAATAAAGTAGAGAATACAATAGGAATATAAAGCGGGTGAAAAGGAAGGATAACAATTTTGCATGTCAAAAGAAGAAAGACACGCAAAAGTAGGAAGAACAATAGTTAGGAGTGAAAAAGTAGTATGCATACGTAAACAAAAGGAAATCAAGGCTAGACAATGAGTCAACATGAGTTATCATATGTCATAATGAGTTGTAATTGGGTTTTTATGATAAACAAGGTAGGGTTTTGAGCCATAGAGTCCATGTATAAATATGTAATGGGTTGGGAATATAGTGTTGTTAAGTTCTATATATTCAACTCGGTTCGTGAGGAGAGTGAGAGGATAGACTAAGAATGAAAGGGTCTATGTTTGAGTGTTAGGGAGATGCTGCAGAGAGAGGCTTGCACTACATATTGGCTAGGAAAGATGGAGAGAAATATATCTTGATATATTTGTTGTAAGCATAGTGTGCAAGCCTAAGATGATAACAGAAAGAATAATAAAGAATACAACCATTGTGGATGTAGCCCAAAGTTGGGTGAACCATGTTAATTACTATATATACTTGTATTTTATGTGATTGATCATGAATATTATCTTTCTACATGTTAGACTAGATTTGTCTACTATATGATCACTACACAATAGTTATGAATGTTACAATAAATGGTTTATGTTGAAATATGCAATATAATTGTACTGTATAACTAAATTCATTAACTAATCAAGGAATAACAAACACATGATAATTCACGAATAACAAATAAGTAAGAATGATTAAGATGATCACCTCCCATTCCCTCACTACTATAGAAAATCAGTTCCTACAACCCCAATAGATGTCTCGAGTGAGACTTCACTTGCATGCAGGTGATTATTAAAGGGTCAGTGTCTGAAGGGTTTTGTTGGTTCATATAACTTGAACCTAGGGTCTTATAATCATGCACCAACAAATGGTTATGTTGTCGGGACCCAGAATATGTGATTGAGGGAATGTTTTGGAGGCCGAATAAAAAATAGATCTCATAATGGCTAGAAGGGAAGGCATGAAAATTTTCTCAAAGAGAGAATATAAACCCTCAGATGAACGACGAGAAATGTATGCGAAGGTATGTGTACACAGAGTTGCATGATATTTTCTTTGGGGAATTTCCAATTATTTTGACTGAGTGGTTAGAAATATTAGTGGATAATAGTAGAAAGTATTGAACTATAATGCCAAGGAAATGGACTCGTAAGTTGGTAGCGAAGTTGAATTCTATAAGAAATAAGAATTCTCATGCAATTTATTTCTCATTGGATAGTATATTGGGAGGTTATATTACATAATTTGTAGTGTATTGTACCAAGTCATACAATGTTGGAGAGAGGGATTTCTTCAAAGGTCAACATGGAAGGTTCATGAAATAGTTGGGTACATGGATAAATATGTTTTTGTGTGACAAGTGTCTAATGATAATGGATTCTGATTGATAAGGGACTTTTTGCACATAGGGGAACCAGGGGATGACAAGAGGATTTTCTGAAGGTAGGAAATAATGAAGGAAGAAATGAAGGAAGGGAGGGACTAAAGATGTCGAGAACCAAAGAATTTGTATCAGAAGAAGATGAGTTTGGAGTATTGTGTAGTGGAAGAAAATAGAAGAGGTGGAAGAATGGGGCTAAGAAGGGAGAGTCACACATTGATACTAAGGGAAGAGAACCCTACTCAATCGTTCATATCATATAAACATCATACTTAGAAGGAGAGGAAGAGAATTCTTAGTTCATTTCTATAATAGAACATTTGGTAAGTCCTACTCAAATGAGATCTTGTATCGATTCCACAACCCCATGTGTGTCACCTGGATCATAAATTCCATTTGAGGATTTATCAAAAGAACTCATTTTTAGTGTTGTTCCTAAAGTTTTCACCTGGCTACTAAAGGATAGAGCTAGGCCACCTCAAGTTTGGAATGGTTTTCTTTTAACAAGCTCAATTTTTTGGTCAGTTGGAGGGTTGGTTTACCAAGACAAAAACATGGTTGGGTTGGAAAGGTGATATGCTTGTAAGTCCTCCTTGGCTTGTGGCACACAAATGATAGACAAGTCATAAACTATAGGGATAAACAAAAGAAGAACAAAAAACAACTCAATGAATTAATTATTGTAAGAAGTCGAAGTCTTAAAATAATATTTTGAGGCATAAACAAATATCCAAAAACAATTACTCCCATAGGTTGAAATGAAACAAATCCTTTACTAAAGAATTAGTTGTTTTTTAGGTTGCATATGAGTAAAATATGATTTATACAATATATGGAAGGAAAATGAAATGTACTCGGCACACATAAAAAACTGCATTCAAGGTAAGAGAAAAAATACATAGAGATTTCAACATAAAGCACATTGTCATCAAGAGAATATTCACTAGGTAGATATCTCAATCCAATCATAGAATAGGTTCCACCAGTTGATATATTTATTTCCTTCCCAAAAAAATGAACCCTCCATTCATAAAAAAACTGCATATTTATCAAAGTTGTAGAGGCTCTCACCCATCTGAAACTGAAGCTTAACTCTACACTATCAGTTGGAGAACAACTTATTGACTTAAGTAAATATTTTTGGAGTATAGTAAATCATAATTCAAACTTGAATTAACAAAAAGGAAGTGGTTCATATCAAACACATATGACCACTTATTATTCCTTAATTTAAAAAATCCTTGGACCTAAACAACTAAAACTACTACTAGTGATAAAAATAAATTGATGCATATGTTGAAGTGAACTGAGATCTGAAAAGGCTGACTAGGACTGATAGAACTAGGTTATGAACCAAGCACTTGTATCGATGTGCATTTTTGGAGGCCCACTAGGAGAAAAATTGATATACAAGCATTCTCTTTAGATACCCATTCATAGCAATGTTCTTCTTCAAATTATCTCCTTTAGAAAGCAACAAGTCTTCTGGTGTTTTTTCTGGAGTCTTTGATACTTCTTCTGTAGTCTAGAGTAACGTTTTTCCAATTCCTAGTTGTGGTGTTGCAAGGTATGGACTTGAATCTTTAGTTCTTTCACTTGTTGGTTGTCATCGACCCTCTTTGTTTTGACCTCAACCTGCATTTTATTCTTGTCTTACTTTGTGATAGACTTGTTGTGGTCAGCCAATGTTATTCTACTTTTTCTCATATTATATATGTGTATTACCTCGTGTTACTTTCCTTGTGTCCCTTTAATGGACTCATGTACTCCCAAAGTATCAGTTTTAATCTCTGGTTTAATGTCTTGTGAACTATGGTGAGGATCCCCTGCATGTGGTGATCTGCCAATAAAGTCTTGCTCAAGATCAATTCCATAATATTATGCTTCCTTTTGTTGACTGGAGTCTGTAGGATACTCTTTTTTCATAGTTACAAATGGTGTTTTTTCATTCTCACCATCATTAGACTTTGATTTCTCCTTTTTCATTGTTATAACCTTTAAAACATTGACTTCCATTTCTTCCATGTTGGAAAATTCAAGGTTGTCGTCATCTTCGATCACAATTGGTTGGGGGTCTTTTAATGATGGCTTAAAAAGACACTTGGAGTTTAGTCTCAATTTCTTTGTAATTCTAGTTTTCCTGTTTGTCTTGCTTGGTGTTTTAATGTTTTTTTTTCCCTTTATATTTTGGTCTTGTATCGTTTTAGGGAATGTTTTAGGTAGGGATTATGTAAGAACATCCTTTCCCTTAACCACTTCATTGTTGCTTGATCTAGATCCAAGTTTCCCCCTAATTATAGTCACAAGTTTTTTAGGTTGTTGTTTGATGGGGGTTCTCTACTCTTCCTATGAATGGTAGGATGACAGAGACCTCTATGGTGTTTCCAATGTAGGTGGATTCATGTGGGAAGCTTTCTGACTTTTTATCCCCTTCCCTTTACCCATAAAAGACCTTATTTTCATGTGAGGGGACTCCTCCTTCATGGGGTTCTTTGTCTTCTTTGCTTTCGAGGAAATGTTCCTTGTTTTGGGGCCTTTCCCCTTATTTAATGTAAATTGGGCAAGCTTCATCTATCTCCCATGATCTAGATATACCCTTACCTATGTATTATCCTTAATTGCATCACTTTCATTCTGTGAATAAGGTACTTCTTCTTTCTCCTTCAATCCCACATATTTCAATAAATAAGCCCAAGGCATTTCAAGTTCATCTAAAGAGAATGATAACAACAATTTGATTAAGTCTTGATGGTAAAGGCTCTTGTGAGTATATTTAGGGTGGATTTGAACCCTCATGGCCATTTTGGTTAGGATTTTAAGTAGGTAATAGGGTAAATTTACATCTTTATATCCACTTGGATGCATAAGGAAAGGAAGGTGATAATAATGTACTATGTTGAATCAAACCTCACTTGTTATATACATTTTCATGACTACTAGTTTTCCCTTCCAATCTTCCTTTGTCCATGACGCAAGGATTCCTTGTCTCCAGTCAGGGTCTTGGTGCTCATGAACCAATAATTTATTGCATAAGTATGGAGGCACCTTGCCTTTCTTAAACCACCTTTCCCCACAAACAAGAAGAGCACAAGCCTCTCCAATGAAGTCTTCTATAATATGAATCTAAGTATCCCCAATATGGATCTATAAGCCATCAAATATCTATGTGTAAAGCATAGCTAGGCCTGTGTGGTTTCCTTTAAATGCACACAAGAAATATGATCCAAGTGGATGGCCACCCACCTGTTCCAACTAGCTCCTCTTATCACTTTTTAGTGCAACATGTTCATTTGTACTTATTTGTAATTTTGGGTTCTACACTTCTGGGTTGTCTGAATCCCTACACATCTTCCAGGTGGATACTGGTGGCCTCCCATCTAATCCAGCTGATTTATTTCTTATGTTTTCATGTTATCACATCTTGTTATACTTCAAGGGATGTTTTGAGGCCCTAAGCAATGTTTTTTCTCCTTTCCATAGTTAAAATGTAGACTGATTTATAGTTTGATGGCGTAATATGTATTTCTTGAAAATACCTTTCCAACGGGCTATCACGTGCCTAAAACGGAGATCGTATGCAAAATTTATGACCCCAGGAAGTTAATGTACTAACTTACCCAAACAAGGCCCACATGACTTTTGGTGTTTCATCTCCTAGGGTTAGGTGTTTGGATGTCTAGGGTTTGGTCATTCATGTTTATCATAAAAGGGATTTCAGAGCCTCATTGTCATCATCTTCTGGAAAATGAGCATATTTGTTACATATCTTCTCATAGATAAAGCTTCCACCATTCTAGTGAGTCTTGCACTCTATATTTTTACAGTCTCTTTACAATTATTTCATTTATAGAAATCAAGTAGTGTTGTATTTCTCTATTTCTAGAAATTTCCATGAGTACTTCATTATAATTACTCTTCTTTAATTTCATTCTGAAAATACTCTGGATCAGTGGTATCATAGCAGGCTACTCTTGATCATTTTTTTCCCCATGCATGTCCCCAACAAGGTCCAACTATATCTAGTTGGGTCTCAATCTTATCTCTCTTGAGGACAATCACTCTCACACACCCAAGAAACCCTCAATAGCAACAGAAAAGAAAAATGACAGATAAAAATATTTTATTAATGTGTTTCTTAAGAAAGATCTCATGCAACAGAGGGATGAAATGATGGAGAATTTTTCACACATCCTTCAATGCCTGTCGATAGCAATAGGCGCATCTTCATCAAGCGACCATTTTGGAGGAACCTCTCCCTTCAAGGTACAAGTTAATTTTGATATTCCCATATTTTAAGGTTAGATAGATGCGGATTCCCTAGAAAAATGTTTAAATCTATTAGAAGGTTATTTCTCTATTCAAAAAATTTCTGACAGAGAAACGATCACCTTCGCACTCATCAAGGCTCTCCCCCATGTTAAACATTGGTGCGAAAATTGCTAGAGAAAAGTTCCAAAGAAGAATATAGAATATATGGGGCCAGGCCCACTTGGGATTTTTTTGTGGATACGGTCAAAGAACAATATACTATTCTATTGATAACTATGAATACTAGTACATGATATGGACCACATTTCGTCAAGAGAAGAGACAAACAGTGTTGGAGCTCACAAATACTTTCCATACCTTTCTCACCAAGCTAGGTATCAAAGAATCCAAGCGACATATGGTTTTGAAATACTTTGTGGCTCTGCATAGGTACATCCAAAACAAAATGTATTTCCTAAAAATATCAACATTGGGAGCTTACTATCGATATGTTGTCAAAATTGAGAAAAGAATTAGGCACCAGAAGAAATGGGAATTTGGGTCTGCAAATATACAACAACCAAAGCATGATAAAGATGACTCTAACCAATAGCCTCTAGAAAACCATTCCAAGACACATGACAAAAGGGTAAAGTAAATATGAATAATGACACTGGGAAGTGATTTGACTTCCAAAAAATCCCCTGGCACAACACTGATGAATGTCGCTCAAAATGGTCATTAGTGGCCGAGGTCAAAGACACCGAGCCGAACCCTGATTCATAATCTGATCCAAAAAATATTGAAAGCAGAAAGATCATCATTGCAGACCCCACTTCTACTGTCACAACCACAAAAATTCATCTAGAAGATCCAGTAGTTCCTAAAGAGGGGGAGCACTTCTTCCATTCACATATGTGGGTGAAGGGGACCCCATTGCATTTTATTGTTGATAATGGCAGCCAGAATAAACTCAACTTAGCTAAGGTTGTCAAACAATTTGGTTTTTCGACAACACCACACCCACAACCATACAACATTGGGTGGCTTCACGAAGGATGAGATCTTCATGTCATCGAGCAGTGTCACATGTCCTATGGCATCCATCCCTTCAAGGATGAGGTAGTGTGTGATGTTTCCCCTATTTATGTTTGTGATGTTTTTTTGGGCCAACCATATATGTTGAAACATCATGTTGTCTATACGTCTAGACACAATAGTGTCCTTATTACTCTGGGAGGTTAGATCCACAGGATACCAGAGGTATTTCCTACCACTGCTCCACCAAAAAAGTGCCGCAAGGTAATCTCTCATACTACCAAATTCATCCTCTTCACAGTTTGTTCAAAGTATGGACAAAAGACCACTATAACTAGTGCAACCTCAACACCTTATATCCAGAAAAAAAAATTGTCGAAGAGAAAGAAGATATTTTTATTCACCTACAATGGTGCCTACACAATTTCCCATCAAACCTAGGGACAACAAGTTGGTGGAACATATTCAACCCCTCCAACAACAAGTTTTTGATAGTCTTACACAAGCCAAGAATAAAAAATTCTCCAGCAAGGAACGTAACTCACCAAGCTTCAGATTCAAAAAATGTTTTCCCCTCTTCCATAGGAACTCATTTCAATGGGGA
Organism: Picea engelmannii; assembly: GCA_009831015.1. Classification (NCBI taxonomy): domain Eukaryota; kingdom Viridiplantae; phylum Streptophyta; class Pinopsida; order Pinales; family Pinaceae; genus Picea; species Picea engelmannii. The sequence continues at coordinate 71,419 of ML815280.1, read as the reverse complement.
CCATTTCTTCCTAAGGGGGAGGATTTATCTAGATGGATATTTGTGGCCACCCACCTATTCCAACTAGCTCCTCTTGTCAGTTTTTAGTGCAACACATTCTTCTGTACTTCTTTGTAATTGTGGTCTCTACACTTCCAGGGTTGTTTGAATCCCTACACATATTCCACGTGGATAATGGTGCCCTCCCACCTAATCCAATTGGATTATTTTGTATTTTTTCATATCATCACATCTTGTTGTACTTCCAGGGTTGTTTTGAGGCCCTAAACAATGTTTTTTGGGGCTCATAACAATCAAACTATAAACAGAGTCAGATTTTCTTGAAAATACCTTTCCAACGGTCTATCACACACCTAAAATGAAGATCATATGAAAACGTTATGGCCCCAAGAAGTTAATTTACTAACTTACCCAAACAAATCCCACATGAATTTTGGCGTTTCATCTCCTAGGGTTAGGTTTTTGGATGTCTAGGGTTTTGGCATTCATGTTTATCATAAAAAGGCCTTTAGAGCCTCATTGTAATCATCTTTTGGCAAATGATCATAGCCATCAAATCTATTCTTAGAGATAAATCTACTACCATTATAGTGATACTTGCAATCTATATTTTTATAGTCTCTTTATAATTATTTCATTAATAGAAATAAAGTATTGATGTATTTCTTTATTTCTGGAAATTTTCATGAGTACTTCATTATAATTACTGTGCTTTCATTTCATTCCAAAAATAATCTGGATCAAAATCATACCATTCTGCCTTTATGAAAATATCCTTGATTTCGAGTATGGCCTTGAATAGCTCAAGGCCTTGTGGTTTGGTCCTGTTCAACTACCATCGCTCTTAGGAAGGAACCATGGTGTACAAAGAGGTTCTAAAGTCGATGATGCAATGAATGTGAATCTGCTCATGTTTAAACTGATACATGCATGTTTTTAACCCTTCGTTCAAGCTGTAGTAGTCATGATGCAACAATACAGTTCTCATGACCATGACTGATGTTTCATATTGATGAAACTACATTTAAATTGTATGGAGGTTCTCACTTATGATTTCACATGCAAATTATTTAAAGATTTAAAATAACACATTAAATTATTAAATAATTTATACGCCAACAATATTTTCAAGAATGACTTAGTTCTTTCAATCAACCATGTATGTGCATATAAAAACACTATTACACCTTCTATGATCTTAACCAATGGAAAAGATGATGACAAGTACTTTAGACCCAAACCATAACATGTAATTACCCTTCAAGAAAATGAAAGATGGTGCAAAAGTAAGTCAAGAGGGGGTAATGATCATAAACAACTGAGTCATTTTAGTAATGGAGGACCAACAAAACCAATAAAAAAATGTATGATATTTGATGGAGGTATAGGGTCATCAGAGGGGGGGTAGGGGTGCAAAATTAGGTCTCAAAATTGTCTCTAAATAGGGACAACACCTCCATGTGGGGTGCTAAGAACAAAAAATCAGGTTCCTTGGAATTCAATAAATTTCTCCCACTCCCCTCAACTTACCTTTGCTCCTATCTGTCATCCATGCATATCTCTCACTGTCTCTCAACCATGCATCTCTAAAATAAAAAAACTGTAGCTACACCCCAATTACTTTTTTGGGTTATGGATTCTTTATTCCAACAAAAACTAACTAATAAAATTAAAATGAAAAAGAACAACAACTATGGTAGAAGAGGGACCTTCCCTAAGTATTTCAAGAAAAATAGTGTTCTAGGAAGCACCCATTTACTAGGCCTCCAAAGATCTCAGTATCATATAGATTGTGCAAAACAAATGGATTATTGTCCAAAATCTTAACCACCTTAAAAGGACCAAACCAAAGGTTATCAAACTTACCATTCTTAGGATTTTCTTCCCTTCTAGCATCCCATCTCAAGACCATGTCCCCCTCTTGAAAGATCTTTGTATTTTTTTTCTTGTCAAAATATGATTTGATCTCGCTTTGGTATGCCTCAATTATCTCATTCAGTGCTTCTATCTTTTGTTGAACCTCTATAATCTAAAAGATTCTCCTCTAGATGTCATTCGGATCCTCAATTTCTTCATGTAATAATTTTAGGATTGATATACTGAGTTGAGTAGGGAAGACATCATCTATCCCATAGACTAGCTGAAATGGTGAGGTTCTAAAAGATCCATTGGTGTTGATCATGTCATTCCACAAGGTATAATTAAGTTTAAAGTTCCATGATTTTGTGTTTCTAGTCAACAATTTCTTGATGATCTTGATGAGAGTCTTGTTTGATGACTCAACCAACCAATTTCCCTAAGGGTAGTAGGGCATGGAATGTGTTAAGGAAATGTTATGGATACCAAAAAATCCAATCATGGCCTTGGAATTGAATGCCTAGGAATTATTTGTTATTAACTTTCTAGGGAAGTCAAACCTGGAAAAGATATTTGTTTCTAAGAAATTCATTATCACCTTGTTTGAAGCATTCCTAATGGACACAACGTTTATCCATTTGGTAAAGTAGTCAGTGGTAGTGAGAATCCACTTGTGCTTCCCACTGGAGTGTGGATTTATCTTACCTATGAAATCTAATCCCCATTACTCAAAGGGACCACTAGTAGTGATAGGATTTAGGGGTAGTTAGTGTAATTTATGTTTCCTATGAACTTATGACATTCATTGCATGTCCTTACTATGGTAAATATATCATAGAAAAGGGTAGGACATTAGTATCCTTCCCTTAAGATCTTGAGGGTTGTGGCTTTCCAATGATGGTGTCCTACACAAACTCCTTTATGCATATTTGTTGTGACTTTTTTAGATTCATTTTCATCAAGACATTTTAATAGGATGCCAACAAGATCCCTCCAATACAAGTTCTGATTAAAAATGCAAAATTTTACAAATTTTAATTCGAGATACTTGGCCTTCATTTTTTTCAAATATGGTGGGAATTCTAGATGTTGGAGAAAGTAAATAACATCTTTGTACCAAGGTGAGGAAGAGTAGTTTTCAAATACCTTCATGTTTTCCTTTCCAAATTGTGTCATGGGAGCATCATATTGGGTGAAGGTATGATGTAATTCCAACACCTTGCAGTTTGACTATGATAACAACTTGGGAAGTCACTGTCCCTTAATAATCCTCATGGGTTTTATGTGTAGGTCATACTCCAATAATTTCATAATCCATTTCCCTCTCTTCCCTTCATTGTATATCTAGACTAGGATTTCTTTGACACTGCTGCTAGGAACATAGGCTGTTATGCTAGACTGTAACACATGCACCTCGAAGGCCTTCAAAGCTTTGAACAACGCATAAGTTTTATTTTCTAATATTTCATACTCCAACTCAACATCTCGGAGGGATTTTCTGAAAAAGGTTATTGATTTTTCATTCCCTTCTTCATTTTTTTGCAGCAACACTGCAACAATGGTTTCCTTGGAAGAGAAAGAGAAGATAAATAACTCTTTGTCATAGTCAATGCTTACCAATACAGGGGCTACAACCAAAGCTTGCTTGATCCTTTGGAATTCTGATTTTTCCTCTAGTGACTACTTAATAAAAAAATATTTCTTCAGCATGTTAGTGATAGGCCTTATGATTTCAACAAAGTTTGGAACAAAGCACCTTAGAAAATTTATTTTTCCTATAAAAGAATGAATAATATTCTTATTTATGGGGATTTCAATTTCCTGAATGGTATCAAATATCTTTGGGCCTATTTTTATTCCTCCTTCTGATATGATGTGGCCTAGGAGCTTACCTTTCGGCATGAAAAAGTGGGACTTCCTTAGATTCAAAGAGATCCCATACCTTATGCATTTCTAGAAAATCTGCTCAAGGTGCAATAAATGTTCATCATCATATTTGGAGAAAATGGTGATGTCATCCAAATATTTAACCATGAATTTGAATTCCCCCCCAAGAAAGGCTATATCCATGGCCCTCTAAAAGGTGGCCCTTATGTTCATCATTCCAAAGGGAATTGTTTCGTACATGAATGCCCTTCATGGGGTGAAGAATGTTCTTTCTTGTTTGTCTTCTTCACACACTGCTATCTAGTTATAACCAGAGTATCCATCCAACAAGGAAATCCTATGGGAACCTACTACCCTTTGCAAAATATGGTCCATCTTGGGAAAGGGGTAGTTTTCCTTTAGAAAAAACTTGTTGATATTTATTAAGTCAACACACAAGTGTATTTTTCCACTCTTTTTCCTGACAGGTACTAAGTTTTCCACCCAATTCGAATACCTCAAGGGAACAATAATTCTGACATCAAGCATTCACTTAAGATCTTTTTCAGTAATGGACATCAACATATTAAATTTTCTAATCTCCTGTTTGAATGGTTTAGAACCACCCTTCAGAGGGAACTTGTGTTGGATGATGCCAGTGTCAAATGTCTTCAAATTCTCATACAACCATGCAAAAACATTGACAAATTTTTCCATGAGGCTGACATACCTGTCCTTTTGTTCTGCAGTTAGTGCCTTCAACAATTTGACTATTTTGGGATTTTCAGTGGTCTTGATGTTGTAGTCCATTACCTCTTCTTCTTGATTTTTGATGGAATCTTCTTTGGAGACATCATTATTGTCAAACAACCTTTCCAGTGGCACTAGACCTTTGGGTATGCAATTTTTTTTAACTTCCACAATGTTGTGGCAAGCCAATTTGTTCAACAGATGAGATATTTGTTGATTTTCTGATTCATCCTCTTCACCCTCTTGATCTATTGAGACACTGGAGAATTATTCAATGGTGCACAAAAAACTTTGTAGCTCCAAATCATCACTAAAGAATTTCCAGTGATTTATGTTGTCTGGTATTGTTGTCCCATGTCTAACTTCCACCTGATACTTAATATTTGGACTAATGGGAGGTCTGAAGGTACTGGAAGCCAAGGCTAAAGAATTGTCCTTCTGATTTTCCTCTCTAGGAATGAAGGATATGTTAAATGCTAGAAAGAAGTTATCAACTAGGTCCCATACCTCGTTCCTATATTGCTTGAGCCTCTGTTGTTTATCTTGATAAATGATTTTGACTTGGTTGATAATCAACTCAGAATCACCAAAAACTGCCAAATTGTCAATGGCCATGCCTTTGGCATCCCTCAATCCCAACAATAGAGCTTCATACTCAGCTATATTGTTAGTAGTCTCAAATTCCAACTTGTAAGAGAGTGTTATTACATCTTGTGGAGGGGAAATGAGGACTACACCAGGCCCAAAACGTTCCCTTGATGAAGATCCATCAAAATACATCTTCCATACCTTGTTCTATTGATGTTTCAGTGGCTGATTTCCACATCTATTGATTGATATTTCTGGTTCATCATCATTTAAATGGAAAAGAGATGACCTGATTTCCTCTTTAACAACATAAACTGGATGGTTTCTTGGATTTTGATGATCACTAACGGTATATGACAATATGAGCTCCCTATATATCCTCCTATGTTCTCCTCCGAAAAAAGGATGGTAGCATAGGTAAGGTCCATTTGTAATGATCCTCCAACCTTGTTGGCCCATGTCCTGGATAAGAGCATACCAAACTTGGGGGCACTGTCAACCCCAACAATTTCCATCACTACACTTTTCATGGGTAATTGTGCCAAATAAACCACAAGATATTCTATCAATACCAAACATTTCACTTTTTTAGAGTCAAAGGAGTAAAGTTATTGGTAGGGCTTGGTGATCTCCAGACCTAGTTCCTCCATTAAAACCTTAGACATAAAATTGTGCGAGGCACCTGAGACCATGAGACAATTATGTAGGATATTTTCATGGACATTTAAGGATATGTAGAATGGTGTAGAGGAATCAAACCCATCCTCAATGTGTGGACCCATCGTAATGGTTGGGTTTTCATACTGCAGATGGATTACATCAGAAGTTACAATAGAAGTAGGTGGCTACAAAACATTCATAATAGATTTTTTGAATGGCTCATTTTTCAACAATTCTGACAAAGAAAAGGGGTATTTATTTTTCTGAAGTCATTCTCTAGGATGATAGAGGCTTGTGGTCTTTCATCTTCCTTTACCTCAGGGACAATAGGTTTATATGGGGGAGGCTGGTGAGCTTTAGTTAATGTACCCTTTCTTGGATTTGTCTTGGGAGGAACTTCTAGTTTTTTGTTATGATTAGAGGTGGTGTCTTTGGGAGTCCATGTTCTAGGCCTCAATTCATACTTATTTTTGTGTTGGACTTGAATACATCCCTCTTCCCCTACCTCAATATCAAACTGATTTGAAAATTGTGCTACCTCATAATATTGTTGTGTTAAGTGACTGGTATAAAAATCAGTTTCATTTAAGAGTACAACATCATCATCCAAAACATCACTTTCTACATCCATTTCCTCAATATCAATTTTTTGGAAAGGAGGTACCACTCTTTGATCATCATCATTGCTCCTTTCTCTCTGCATTATCCGAGGGACATCATTTGACCTCCTAATCTGGTTTGGATTTATGTTCCCAACTCCTTGAAAATCTCTCTTTAGTTTCTTAGATTCCCATTTCAGCTTAGCTATTTCAGATTTCAAATCCCTTAATGTTTTGGTCCTCTCATCAAGTTTAGGATTAGATGTGTCTAGATTAGAGGAGGTAGGGGAATCCTCCCTTTGTTTCTTCTTGTCTTTATCATATCTAGTCTTTAACCTATCTGATGTTAGGATGTTGGACTCAACCTCAATGGTTTGTTCTTGTATGGATAGAAAGGTGGTGTATCTTCTCTCCCTCAATGTAAGGGAGAATTATGCATCAAATGCATTGGCATAAGTGATATTAGAAAAGGCTTCAGTTGGTTTGATCTCATCTGGTATTCTTCCATACATCTTATTAAATCTCTTGGTGAAGTGTGAAATAGATTGACCATTCTTTCTCTTAAGAACCCCAAACTCAGTGATGTAATACAGATAATCCATTCTATCTCCCCATTTCTTTATAAAATAATCATCTAATGCACCAATATCTGTAATGGAGGTTGGAGGGAGATCCTGAAACCATTTCCTTACCTCCCCATCCAGGCTCTGTACAAACAAACTCATCAACACATCTACATAGTCAATGTTGAAGTTGTCTACAAAGATGTAGAAGGCTACTATATTCTCATCAGTTGTTGTTTGCACCCAATTTGTCATAGTGTGAGAAAATTATGAGTGCTTACATGCCCAGTTGGGCTCTGCTAGGCATGACAACTGTGAGGTAAAAGGTTAGAAAGAGAAACTACAAAGAAATAAACAAAAATTAAACTAAAACTAATAAAAACTATGAGCATATAAAGAAAATGAAAAATAGAGACAAATGGACCAATATCACCAATGTATAAGTTGATCTGTTGATGAAATCCAAAGACACAAAGAAGAAAGGGGACTTGGGTCCCTCCTTTCTCCAATGGAAGGCTCTTGAGGCCCTCAAAGCTTGCTCTCCTTACAATGAAAAGATGAAAATGTGGGTGAAAGAACTCCAATATTATTCACTCAAGTGAGGGGTGAATAGCTTATGAAATGCAGCCTACAATGTGTGTTGCCAAAGAATGAGTCTTTAGCAATCTCAGCAGCATAACAATACAAAGAATTCCTTGAGAAAATGGTGGTCATTCATGGATTTTTATAGCCAAGCATTGGGTTATTATGTGGCCTCTTTTGAATGTGAAAATGGGTTCTTTAGGGAACAATTAGGTCTTTGACCAGCCCACCATGAGGATTGAGCTCGGATTTGGTGTCAAATCGACTTGGGAGCCGATCCATTAGTGGTTGGGAAGCCAACCAATTTCAATAAATGCGTCGTTTAGTAGGCGCGCGGGTTTTTCTCCAAACAGTCGTGCCTTGTGCACATATGCACACCTTGTATGAAGTTGTTACGCGCATACGTGCGCGCGCCCAGAGGATGTAAAGCGCCTTGCAATTTTTTGGCCATTTTGTATAGTTTTGACCCTTTTGCTTTGCTGTGGAATTAACCTTGTGCCATGAATGACTTCTTTTCTGTTTTGACGATGTGGAGTTCTTGTCGCCACGTGCGGATGAAATTTCAGTGATAACAGATGCCCCCTGATGGATGAGGTTAGGAGAAAAATGTATAGCCAAAATCCATCAATGTTTCTTTTACGAAGAATGGTGTTTTAAGGGAGAGCAAGAATGGGACCGTGTAGAGAAATCCATTGGAGAAGAAAGGAACCTGTAGATCCCGACCTTCCACAAGGTGTGTAACAATATACAAGTGTGTACAAACAAGGCGGGCATGCCCCATGCTTGTGTGATGTAACTCTAAAAGAAAAAATGGCTGAAGTGTTGGTGTAGACAACTGCAGCGCCCTCAGGGGCGGAATGATTAAAGGTAGAAGACAATTCTGCAAAGGAACGTACTCTGAACCAATGATAATGGTCGCGGAGGTAAACAATGACGGTGATGTGGGAAGTGATGGCCCGGCCAAGTTCATAGGTCTTCGGCAACGGATGATACAAACTGCAATAGTCGCAAAGTAAGACCCACCGCAACATGAGAAAGTGTTGGCGTCGAATGTTATGGGGGTCAACGACATCAGGGAGCAATGGTGTTTCCCCCTGTGCCATCTGATATCTCTCATTGAATGGGAAATGAGAATCAAGATACTGTCACCCTTTTGGAAAAGTGTGTTGATGTCGACATAAGGAGGACGCGACTCCCAGAAGCAAGGGGCTTCGTGGAATCTACTATGGTGAAGAAGTGGCAGAGGTACATAGACGAAGTCAAGAAATAGGAAGACTCAAGATGCCCTTGGTTGGAGGGTATATGAAAGAAGGAATGGACGCAACTGTGTGACAAGATCAAGTGTCAGGGGGACGACAAGATCAGGGATAAGCTATGCCAGAGGCTGGACAAGGTGAAAAAAATCAGAGGATAAAGGTAAGTGACCTGGGTAGTACTCTGAAAACATAGACGATGCCGGCAGGGGAAAATGAAAAGTAATGCTCCAACCAAGGGTGACATGGGTTGCGTGTGGCCAAAAGGAAAGCGGGTCGCCAATGGTGACGACAAAAGTAAAGACTGGAAATAAAGTCGTTTGTACAATAAATAATAAATTGGGGGAAGATGTACAAATACAGAAACGGGTGCCCAAGTGTGAAATGAGTGCCCCAGTGAGGGTAGAAACTTCGGGGAAAACTGATGAAGGGTGGGGGCCCCAGTGGCGAGTTTCTGTATGAGGTAGGTGAAATGAAGATAGGTTCGCAGATGGGAAAACTGGTGGTGGAGGGAATGGAGGGTTCATGATCATGCGGATGTGCAGGTAAAAAGAACTGAAGCATAAAGCGATGATCTGGGAGTCCATGTGGGAAAACTAGCAAAATGAGGAGAAGGAGTATGTGGTTGATCTGCAACATGATGAAAGACTACCGGGACTCCCAGCCCTAAAGGGTAATGAAGAACAACATGAGTGTCATAAGTGCAAAAAGGTGCTATGAATGAGACAACTCATGTGGGTAAGAAAGCTACCGGGTGCCAGTACCGTAGATGCAAAATGGAGGTGTGAGTACTGCAGAGCCGAAAATGGGTATCCTAAAGGCTAAAATCAGGGGGTGTGACTGGGAATGTAAATGAAATACAGCGGGAGAGACTACATGCCAGTGCTGAGTATATACCTGAAGGAATGATGAAAAGAGACGATGACCGAGTACCTGCACAGAGAACAACCAAATACCCAAAGTGAACAATATCTGAAAAGAATAACAAATATGAACATGTATTAGATAAATGTGACAATGCGCGTGCGTACCTGGCCATGATATGAAAAAAGGGTGCCCCGGGGGCTCAGGATGAAAAGTGGCCTAGGGACAGCCATGATGTAGGTGGCGGGATGCTGATCCCATGGCTGAAGACGGTTCAAAAAATGGACGCTGTGGGCTCCTGGAATAGTGAGTGGAAGTTTGGCAACAAGCCTATATATAGCTGTAGGGCCCACATTGCCACCTCATTTGTACCTACTGCTACAGTGAGTTTCTAAGCAGATCCAGAGGAGATTGAATGATTCTGAGAGTACGAGGCATCCGTTTCCCGGTGTGTGAGATTCAGGTTAGTGGTCTGAACATCCTGCATAGCTATAGGTTTCCAATTTTTGGGTAGGGTAGGTACGGGTTGTCGTACGGGAGTTTTAGGGGGTTTTTGGGTAGAGGGTGGGCCCACATGCACGGGTGACTCAGTGGAAGGCAAGCATGAGTGCGCGCCTGTACACTGAATACGCGCGCATGTGTGCACGCTAGAAGGAATTTAAGGCGCGCCTTAAGGGCGCGCCTGTAGGGTAGACAGGCGCGCATGAGTGCGCGCTTGTGGGGTGAACAGGCGTGCTCCCGAGCGCGCCTGTGGGGTGAACAGGCACGCCCTAGAGCACGCCTATATTGTGAACAGGCGCACATAAATGCGTGCCTATATAGTGAACAGGTGCGGATGTGTGCGCGCCTGTGGGTGGTAATACCGCGCCTTTAAGGCAAGGTTTCAGGGTAAAAAAATTAGCTTTTTTGATGTATTGGATGATTGCCTAAGCTAATGTAGGACTCTGGGCTGTGTGCAGGTAGCGAGCAGTGATTATGGATGTTCGATGGCGTGAGCGAGACTAGGCACCGCTACGAGAGGCTGTGACCAATGCACCGCCGGCAGTTCGAGTGGCAGTTCGGGCGACTTTAACAACCAGTGGGTTGCTAAAGTTCTTTGATTGCCCGTTGTTATGGGCACAGGAGTATTTGCTCCAGTTCTTGATCGAGATGTGGAGCCTCGATCGACACTTCTTCCTCATGCGAGGAGAGGAGATCGCCTTCACTGCGGTGGAGGATATCTACTTCTTGACGGGGCTCCCCTTTCGGGGAACACCATTGCCGGCAGATCCTGTGCTTCCGAGGGACACGCATTTGGAGACAGTCACCGAGCGATACTGCTCAGGCGAGCACTATATGACTGGGTCGACAGTGAGCATCAGTGGGATAGATGTCCTGTTGCATTGTTGCATAGAAGCGATGATAGTTCGGGTATACGGGTCCCAAGCGCCTCACCAGATTAGTGGTGGGGAGATGATTTTGATGGAGAGGGTTGTGGTGGGCCGGGAGAGGTTCGCCTGGGGTTTGACCCTTCATGCGCGGATGATCGCGCAACTGGACCGGTGTCGGTCCACAGGCGCCGGGGAGTTCACATTTGGCTCCATCCTGGTGGCCTTTTTCTTAGAGAGGGTGTCGATGTTGCGCCCGAGGGTGCTACTGGAGGCACCAGGGGTACGAGAGCCGCGCTTGAGGTGGTGGTCCGATATTTTGGTTCTCCATGGTGGTGGCGAAGGTGGACACTACTTTATTGCGCAGGCAACGCAGATATGGCGGCAGATGCCGCAGGTGATACTCCAGTTCCCTTATGCTGGGGTAGACTTCCGGGGGGACCCGGACATGGTATTGCCTCCTGGGGAGGTTTTTGACCACAGAGGTATGTTGTGTATTTATATGTTTTAATTTACATTATGAGTTTGATATACCATTGCATATGTTTGGTGTATAGACACTGATACCATCTGTTGTTTCTTGTTTGGTGTATGTGCAGATTTGGCACCTCGTGGGCGTGAGGTGGAGTTGTACAGACTGCTGGTGTAGGCAGAGGGGAGACCGCCACGTGGAGAGAGACGTGGATGGGATGAGGCGGCGGGGCGACCTACAGATGCTGTGAGACCGACGAGGAGGCACCGATTTGATGACCCTGGTGCGGGGCCATCTCATGCCCCTTCGGTGGCAGCCGGAGGGGAGTTGGATGATATACTCCGTCGGTTTGAGATGGTGTTTCGGGACGTGCCTGAGGACATGTGGATCCGTATCCAGGACGAGGAGTTCCTGGAGCAGTGTATCGAGTTACCGCCACCATGGCAGTCCATTATGCAGCGAGCAGCTGTGCTTGCTGCCATGACTAGTGGACGCCTGCCACCGGGGCAGGAGGGTCCTGCAGGTGCACCACCTCCACCGCCTAGGGCAGGTAGGGGTGGGCCACCACCTCCTCCTGAGGGAGGGGCAGCTGGGGGTGCGATAGAGGCCCCCTGATTGTATGTGTTTTGTTCACTGTTTTTGATAGGTTGGTGAGCCGATTTTTGTACCATGATGTGGCACGGGCCTGTGGGCCGATGTACTTTTTGTGTATGTAAAAATTTGGATGGCCTGAGAGGCCTACGTATATATATATGAGTATACATGTTTTTTGGACCCAAATGTTGTGTTTACATGTGCGTTTGTATTTGATGTTGATGATGTTGATTCTATCGATATGCTGTGACAGGATATATGTGATGTTTATGTATGTGTAGCTTGATGTGATATATGCCAATATAGAACTATGTTAGCTATTTCATCTGTTGTTTGATTCAATTCTCTTGGAATATGTGTAAATGTAATGGAATCAAAATGCCGAGATAATAATCTAACCTGCAGGTATTTGCGAAAGAGGCACGGATCGCGTACACGGTATACATGGTTGAGTTGGAGAACAACCAGTTGAGAGTCGAGGAAAATGCTGAGGTGACGAATATGATGATGCTGGGCGTCAGTCAAGAGGCCAATGACAGCAGTGTATTCGGCTTGGTTATTGGTTGCTGGTCCTAAACATATGCCGTTTGAATGTAGCATTTCATGTGAAGGGGTGTATAGAGCCCAAGCAGCCGAAGCGAGATTTTGTGTCCAACGGCTGGTGCCGTCGGCGTAACCAATGTGGTACGCTGGTGGAGGAGTCATCTGTCAATAGCACAAAGGATAGTTTAGATGAGGAAAAAGGATTAAAAAACACTAAAAAAATTAAAAAAAAATAAATAAAAAATAACCTAAAGTAGCTTGACTACGTTTAAGCATAAAATTTCTTGAGGTATAACCCATTGACGGGTTCTTTGAGTGTGAGGCCTTCGGGGGAGGCTAGGATGTATGCGCCTTTGGTGAGGCAATGTTGGATGATGTAAGGGCCATGCTAGAGTGATTCGAATTTGTCGTGGCCAAAGGTATCATGAGCGATATCATAGGCGAGGACAAGGTCACCTTTGCGAAATGAGCGAAGGTTGACATGGCAATCAAAGGTAGCCTTGGATCATTTTTTAGCTGCCTCGTTGTTCTGTAATGAGGATCGATGATATTCATCCAGAGACTCCAAGTGCAACAAGCGCTGCTCCATTGGAGCAGTGTCAGGTAAAAGCTCAATTGCGGTGCGAAGGGTGGGAATTTCGCACTCGATGGGAAGAGTTGCCTTGACCCCATGGACTAAGTGAAATGGCGTGAAACCCATGGCGGTCTTCACTGCCGTGCGACAGGCCCATCGCACGGAAAATAACATATGATGCCAATTGGTTTTATGTTTATTAACCGTGCGTTGTAACATGGTCTTGAGGACTTTGTTGACTGCCTCGACCTGTCCGTTTGAATGAGGGTAGTATGGTGAGGAAAACTCATGAGAGAAGCCTAACTGAGATGAGAGTTCAACGAAGATCTCATTCTCAAAATGTTTCCCATGATCGGAGACTAGTTGGAGTGGTACTCCGAACCGGGATATGACGTGGTTGAAGAAAAAACGCGCTGCTGTGTCAACGGTGTTGTTGAAAGTGGGCATAGCTTCGGCCCATTTGGTAAAGTAATCAACAGCGACAACAATGTATTTGTGACCATTTTTGGAGGGGGGATTTCAAGTCATAAAGTCAATGCCCCATTTGCAAAAGGGGCCTGCGGTGATGACTAGGTGTAGAAGAACGGGGGGAGCTCGGGCTTTGTTGGCATAGAGCTGACATTGCTCACATTGTTTCATGGCATGAATACAATCATGAAACAGGGTAGGCCAAAAGTAACTAGCCTGGATAATATTTTGAGCCGTGGCGATGCCCGAAATATGGCCCCCACAGGCGTCGTTGTGGTAGTCGTTTAAGACTCTGTTGGCCTCGTCAATAGTCAGGCAGCGACAAAGAATTGTGTCGACGCCCCGCCGATACAAGATGTCACCAATGAGGAGATAGCAGGGGGCTTGATGGCGAATGCGCCGATGATCATCTCGTGATAGGTGATTTCCAAACTTTTGAGTTCGTAGGTAGACGAGGAGGTTTCCATACCAAGGATCATCTGACGCGATGTAAAATAGATGTTCGTCAGGAAAGTCAGTATTGACAGGGGCACTGGGTGTGTCAGAGGGAAGGGCCATGACAAGTTCGGCGAGAACGAGGGCCTTCTTACTCTTGGGTGTTGAGAACTCGAGGTCGTATTCTTGAAGGATAACGATCCAGCGAGCGAATTTTCCGTTAACTTGGCGACGGCTGAGCAAATATTTCATAGGGTTGGAATCGACGACGACCTTGGTGGTGCGAAGCAGAATGTAATGGCGCAGTTTCTGGACTGCGAGGACAACTGCAAGAGCAAGTTTCTCTTCATGTTTGTACTTCAAGGGTGGTCCTGAGAGGTTCTTACTGACGTAGTAAATGACGTGTTCATGATTGTCATCTCCGAGCTGGACGAGGACGCCGACTACTGATACAGATGATGCTGATACGTAGAGGATGTAGTCACGATTGTAGTCAGGTGCACTAATCAAAGGTGCGTTGGAAAGTGCTTCTTTAAGATCGTCAAACGACTATTGGGCATAGTCATCCCATTGAAACAGGATGTTGTGACACAGTAAGCGAAGGAAACCATGTGTGCGTATGGCATAATCAGGAACAAAGCGCCTAAGAAAGTTGGCTTTGCCCTGTAGACTCTATAATTGTCGCAAATTCTGAGGAGGTGGAATTTCGGTGATGGCTTGGACTTTGAGGGGGTCCACGGTGATACCACTTTGGGAAACGATGAAACCGAGGAGGCGCCCTACGGTGACACAGAACACACACTTGAGAGGATTCAAGCGGATGTTATATTGACGACACCATTGAAAGATGATTCGTAAATCATCGAGGTGTTGGGTACACTTTTGGATCGAGCGGTGAGGTCGTCCAGGTAGGCGAGGATGATTGCAGCCAGATCATGAAAGATGTAAGTCATGGCGCACTGGAAAGTTGCGTCGACATTTTTGAGGCCGAAGGGCATGACACGATATGCGAACGTACCCCACGAGGTAATGCATGCGGTTTTGTATTGATCGGCTGGGTGAATTTGAATTTGGTTATAGCCAGAGAATCCGTCCATGAAGGAGAGAGCCTCGTGGCCGGCACAATTGTCGATGATCTGATCGATGAAGGGAATCGGGAAGTTGTCTTTGGGACATGCGTTATTGAGATCGCAAAAGTCGGTGAAAACGTGGATAGATCCCTATTTTTTGTTGACGGGTACAGGGTTGGAAATCCATGACGTATAAGCGATGGGGTAGATAAATCCGGCTATATGCAATTTGTTAATTTCGGCTTTGATAGCCGCGACCTTGGATGGGTGTAGTAGTCGTTGTTTCTGGAGGACTGGTGTGATGTTGGGCCAGGTGTCGATGCGATGTTCGACAATAGAGGAGTCGAGGCCAGGCATCTCTGTGTATGACCAGGCGAAGATATCCCTAAATTCCTGGAAGAGGGCTTTGTAGGCAGTGATTTCCTGAGGAGTGCAAGCAGCTCCAATGATGATTTCTTCGACGATGCCTGGTTTAATGGAAATGTTGATTTTGATGGTGGGGGAAATGTTAGCCAGATTACCTTCTTCAAAAGCATCGGGTGCCGGAATGGGATTGTTGAACCAATCGACAGTCCCTGATGGGATAAAGTCTTTGGTTTTGACCGTGTAAATGGGATTGTGGCTAGGAGGCATGAGGGCTTCCTGCGAAAGGAAGAGTGCACGATGATGTAGTGCATCCCAGGGAGAGTCTGGGCGTTGTAGCTCTTCCAGTATTCCTTCGTCGCATTGGAAACGATGGGAATATAATGGATCATGAGGAGTGATTTCAGTGACAGTGTGGTTGCCCCCTGCTGTAGAAACAGAGGATGAAATGCTAGGAGAGGGTGAGGGTTCACTCGACATAAACCATATATTGAGGTACTGAGGGGTACCCGTAGTGGTGGGATGACGAGTCTCCGTAGGGGAATGAGCAGGAGAGTTGGGTGGGTTACGGGGTAAATCCTCAGATATGTCATGCAAGAACCATGGAGGCGTAGGGAGTGCCTCGGGCTCGGGAGAGATGATATGGGGATCTTCAAATGGTGAACATATGTCGATGATTGCCTCTGTGGGTTGGTGAAGCAGGGCTAACTGACGTCGCCAATATTCGATGATCATCGGACATTGGTATGTAAAATGAGCCAATGAATCGCAAAGAGAGCAAGGGCATCTCATGCATTCATTGACTGAAGTAGTAACATAGCGAATGTCGATCAGAGGTGTTGTGGATGTCATAGCAGGGCGTGGGTTGTTCTGAAAATCTCGGCTTATGATAGCTAATGCTTGTCAAAAACGAGGTAGTGCTGGACAATGATGGGTGTAATGGCCATACTCAGAACAGATGGCACACACGAATTTGGTTTTCAACCCTTTACTACTGGAAGGTTGAGTGGTAGCAGTAGTAATGGGTGGTGTGGGGGTGGGATCGGGGGGAATCAAATTCCTTAATTCCGGTAGTGATGGGCAGTTGTTGGTTTGGTGGCCCTCTTTTTCACACAAGGCGCAAGGTGGTGGGATGCGCGGAGGAAGTGGAGCTGTGGGCTCCTTCTTCTGTCACCTACCTCTGGTGGTAGTAGAGGGGGTAGGGAGTATGGGGGGGACGGGGGTAGTGGGAGTGATGACAGGAATCGTCATGGGGAGTCCTTCCTGTGGGCGAGGGACCATCTCAGGTAGATGTAAGTACCACACTGGGATTGCTAACACCATATTGGGTAGTGTGAGCGTTGCGGCTACTTGGAAAGCTTCTATACTTGGTGGAGGGTAAAAGAAGGGAATTTGAGTGAGGGGTCGGGGAACTGACTCCCAAATGGGATTAGGCCCCTGGGTGGGCATTGATTCGTGTACCGGAAGGGTCGACGAGGGCGCAGGAGGCTCCTGTGGGAGTGGTGCTGCGACTATTGAGACGTCAGAAATGACTGAAGCCTCCTGAGGAGGATGCGCATCCTCCTGTTGAGTTTCTTTAGAGGAAACGACGCATACTTGGCTAGGGGGAAGGAGTGGTGGTGCTCCATGGTATGTCCCTAACAAGGATGGATCTTTGAAAATTCCAGGACCCATCTCTACGAGTGGGTATGCATCTTTGTTTGAATGAATGAGAGGAAGAATGTTATCGAGATTGGCAGATGGATTAGGCTTGTAATGCGAGACTTGGTCAATGGTTATGATCTTTCCATTGTGAGGGAACATGATTATTCTAAAGACTATGATGCCACTGCCTTCATAGCATACATGTAGGTACGGCCAAACAAGATATTGTAATCGAGTTGAACGGCGATAACTTCAATGTCAATGAGAATGGTTTTGCCCCCGAGTTCTACGGGGACATTTTGGAAGAGCCCTTCGGGGGAATATGGTCTTCCGTCATAAGCTCGCAAGGTGATGGCGGAGGGTAAGAGGTCCGGGGAACCAAGTTTCTGCCATACTATTTTGGACATGATGCATGTGGATGCCCCTTCATCGATGATGCACCGATGGACGGTGATGTTCCATATTTTCACTGGTATTTGAATAGCAACTGCGGCGGGAAGACACGGTTCGCAGCTATCAAGGTCAAAAGTGATGAGTCGAGTATCGGCAGGGTCGACTGCCCCCAAGGCGGAAAGTAGTGATTTCCGCTATGTTGGACAAGTCTGGAGGACTTCCAAAACTGACATGGCAGCCGGGGACTGCGCTAAGTCATCTACCAAGCTGTAGTTATGTGCTGCCCTAGCCTGTGGATTGTGAACATTCCTGCGTAAAGGGATGCAAGGGATGCGTAATGGTGGTTCGGCTGAAGGGTGAGGGATCATCAACGGGGGTCCCGTTGGTGTAGGGTTTGTTTCTAAAGATGGGGGAGTAGACTCAGCTATTGGAGGATACTAACGATTGCGTGTTTGCAAAAGAATTTCTTCCTCACTGGTGAGGAGAATTGTTCGATCTGCAGGATTGTTGGGATTATGGTATTGGCCCACCTGAGGTGGGGGATGCTGCATATCCTGCTGGGAGGAGGTTGTTGCGCATATTGTTGTTGTGCCTGCTGAGGGGCGGGTTGCGCAGGAGAAGGGGGAATAATCCCAGAGTCTTTCAACCTCTTGAAATCAATGATCTGTGGGAAATGGTGAGTGTAATGACCATATACACCACAAAGAGTTCAAGGGTGGATGGTTTTAACAGTATTCTGCCCTTGGCGTTTGTTGTTATTTCCCCCCTGGGGGTTTTGGTTCCCTGGGTTCGGGTTGCCCCCGGTGGGTGGGTGTTGTGGGGGTTGATTCCCGCCTTGACCAGGATTGTTGTTATTCCTGTTATGTCCTTTCCTCCTGTTGTTGTTTGATGGGTGGGTGGGGTTGGCTGTATTTAATTGTTCAAAATTCTGGTATTGTTGAGCAGCAGAAGGTTGAACAAAGTTTACCCCCACATGAGGATGTGGGGGAGCCATGGGTTGTGGAGGACCCAAAAAAGGAAAGTAAGGGTTTTGTGGTGGTGCGGCTCCATAAGGTACATAGGAAGGTGTGGTGCTTTCACTAGACTATAAGGTGATGTAGAGGGGGAACCACTTGTGTTTGGGAGAGGTGGATGTATGGGAGGTGCAGGTGGCGGTCCACTAACGGGTGGAGGTGTAGCAACAGGGTATGGCTGTTGGTAAGGGGGTGGGGAGTAATAAGAAGTGCCCCCATTTGCTGGTGGGTATTGAGGGGTCCCATACATCGGTGGTGATTAGGGTTGTGGACTATGATGCGTGGTGGCACCTATTAGCCCGTCTGCTAAGTGAGACATCCCAGGTTTGTCCTAGCCAAATGGCACAGGTTTTGGAAGATCAGGAAGTACTGTGTACAAGTATCCTGACTGTGCGTAAATGAGGTCATATTGTTGAGCCTTGCTAATGGCTTCCTCCTCGGATTGTGGGAAGGTAGAAGCTACATCCTTACCAAGGAGAGCGACAAGCGATCTAAGAACCCAATCAAGACATTGCTGCTTGGTGGTTTCTGCTTTACACAAACTACGTTGCCTACGCCACTCATTAATGTGGTCAGCAATGTGGGTGGCTGAGGATTGTTTGAAATTGGATAGTAGTTCAAGATCGTTGTCATGGCGGATAGGTAATTGGAAGAAAGTTAAAAAGGCTTTGGCCAAGGATTCAAAGGTCGTGTGGGACCCTGATTTTTCTTCGACATACCATTTGGCTGATGGGCCAGTGAGTGTGCGTTGAAAAATACGCAGTCTGACGGAATCCTCCATGATGCTATTGGAGGAGCACCATAGATGAAAGGTCATGACATGATTGGCGGGGTCATCCCCTGCCTTCCCTTCAAACTTTGGTATGTCTGAAGGAAGTTTGGTTGGCATTGCAGGCCATGTGGCGTCATGCAATATAGGATCATTGGTGAGATTGGTGAGATCCGGAATGTTGAGAGAGGCCAAGTATGGCATCTGTAGAGGGGTAGGAATGTTAGTTCCAGCCATGGTGTCTTGTGAACCTGACCCTTGATGGGGACTAGGTGGGTTGGTGCTCCCTCCTTGAGAGGAAGTGGGTCCCCCGCTTCCGTGCAAAGGAGAGTGAGTGACTGTGTGTCCTTGGGAATTGGACCCAAGTAAGGTAGAACCAAGCAAATCTGATCCTAAGATGGTAGCACTCGCAGGAGTGTGTGAGCGGGTACGACCAGATAATCCCCCTAAGATAGGAGGAAGGTTGAGCAGACGTCGTGAATGACGGGGGTTCTGTGGTTCCCCTATGATGTCAGACTAATTTGTGTGAAAAAACAAGTGGTGAGAGAAAATATATAGAACCAAGAGCCTTTTGCTGTAATGATTTTCACAATGTATATATCAAAGTCAAATTGTAATCAGATGTGCATCATACATAAATGAAAAAGAAGAATATATCTGGGTAAGAGGGTTTTTTGTCCACGTGGGGGAATCAAAAAAGAAAGCAAATGCTCGTGTCCTAGCAGACGTAACATCCTTCCTCTCAAATAGCACAGGATATTCCAATAGCTCTCAACAGTGGGGTCTGAAGTCACCGGAAGAGACACTAGTGAAGAATGAAATAACTGGTTATAATGAGGGGTAGAGGGTGCAATATCCCGAAAGAGCTGGCGATACCTCCCAATAGC
>ML815280.1:28955-49103 GCA_009831015.1 Picea engelmannii | reverse complement strand
CGCCTTGCAATTTTTTGGCCATTTTGTATAGTTTTGACCCTTTTGCTGTGCTGTGGAATTAACCTTGTGCCATGAATGACTTCTTTTCTGTTTTGACGATGCGGAGTTCTTGTCGCCACGTGCGGATGAAATTTCAGTGATAATAGTTGTGACATCCCCTTCCCCATTATATCTTGGAAAATATTTCATATAATTTGTGGAGGGGAGTGCATGTAATCCTATAGGAAAAAATAGGGGTGCATATCTGGAAGCAGTTATGGAATCCATCCTATTAACATCTATTGGTTGGGAAATCTGAATCCAAGGTTTGATTGGAGATACAGGGGTGGATGTTGAACTGGATGATGAATTAGTGGTGATGGTTAAAGGTATATTAGAGTCCTTGGAAATGTGATTCTCAGAGATAGCAAGTTCAATATGCTTGTGATTTTCCCTTGAAAAATGGGGTATATCTTTGATCTAGGGTTGATTTTCTTAATTTTCTTTCTGGCTCATAGACTGTTGTCTCCTTATGGGGGTTAGGATGAGCCTTAGTGGCTTTGATGTGCTCATATTTTTGATCTCTTGAGTCCTTTTTCTGGAGCCGATATTTATTTTGTGAAGTTTACTCAGTGAAGTCTCCAGGTGAATTGTAGCAGTTAATATGTTCTTGATATTTGTTCACCATCAAAGGTCAAAACTTCTCATTATTGTTCTCCCAGGGAAAATGTTCATGTTTGTCCCCAACAACGGTGCCATAAGATGTTGGTCCTAAAGTCTTCACATGACTGCTAAAGGGTAGAGCTAGGCCACCTCAAGTTTGGAATGGTTTGCTTTTAACAAGCTCAATTTTTTGATCAGTTGGAGGGTTGGTTTACGAAGACAAAAACATGGTTGGGTTGGCAAGGTGATATGGTTATAAGTCCTCCTTGTCTGGTGGCACACCAATGATAGAAAAGTGAGAAACTAGAGGGATAAACAAAGGAAGAACTACAATTAACTCAATGAGTTACTTTTTGCAAGAAGTCTAAGTCTTAAAATGATATTTTAAGGAATAAACAAATATCTAAACACAATTACTCCCAAAGGTTGCAATGAAACAAATCCTTTACTAAAGCATTAGATTTTTTACTGATTGCATATCAGTAAAATATGAGTTAATATACAATAGATGAAAGGAAAATGAAATGTACTTTGTGTTGGCATGAAATTGATTAGACCAAGGTCCTTCTCAGGTTACCAAAAAAAGGTACCATGTACTCTAGAGTGCTGGAATTTTTATCTCCTCTGAAGAGAAGAAGTCTCACCTGAAGCACAACCAAGACAGAAGGATAGGGAAGGGTAAGGAGAATACTTAGGTGGGTTCCTAGAACCTTCAAGATTCACCATGATCTTGCACAAGATAGTGTAACTAAAAAACATATCTGAACTCATGCATATTGAAACTAAAGATACTTAAGTTGTGGAAAGAATTCATACATAGAGATATCATATGGATCCCATCAAGAATAAAGAAGTACTATGAAGATACAATTCATAAGAATAAACACAGAATGACACATGATATTTCAAAATTTCAGGTCCTTCTTCATCTATTATCATCAGAACTTATCGAATACAATATCAGAGATACAACTTAGTACTTTGTTATAGACTTTTGACTCTAGAATCATGTGGCATAGCTCTATCTACCCAAAACTGTATACAGATTACATTTACAGAACTGTTTCTCAACTAAACCCAACAACAACAATAACTATCACAACCAAACAATCAACACTGGCCAACCCAACCCTTTTACAATAGTACTCATCTGATATATCGGCTGAGTGGGATATTATGGCTTTACGATCACACACTTTCTTGTTATGTTGTAACTACTTTTAGCTCATTGGTGTTGCATTGTCCATTTCCACAACCGATTTATGTTTCTTTTACTTGCTCCATTGTCCAACTTATTTTGTAGCTTGTGAAACTCGTATTAAACCAAAACTGGGACTGTATTCATTCTTGTACAGCTTCAAATCCAAAAACAAAGGGCCCAACAGGCTTCAAACACAATCCTTGACTCACCCTCGAGTCAAGTACTTGGCTCTTTTGCAGCTTCTAGGAGTAACTATTGCTTTCCCTTGTCCTCCTTCTCAAATTTTCTTTCTTATTTTGTTTATGCTTTCTCTTTCTATGCCTCTTCAAACAAAGGGCCCAACTCTGGGACCAAATCTAAGCCTCACTTCCTGACTTCCTGGAAACTCCCAATTTTATCCTACCACTTACTAGCAAGGAGTGAGGCTTCGGCTACAAATTGTTGGGTCGCATATGTGATACATCCTTTGGGCTTGGATGCAACTAGAAAGTTCCATTTAGAGTCTGTTGTAGCATCCACCTAAGTCATTTTCATATACATTGTCTGAACGATAGGTCAGAATTCATGCATCTCCTTCTTGGTTACGGATTGTGCCTCAAACAGAGGATTCAACTCATTATCTACTTGCTGAATTTGGTCAAAATTCTCTTGTTTCTTGAACGGGTCCATGGTGATCGCAAATTATTCATTCAACAACTGTATTCATGCATGCACGTCCTCTAAAGTTTGGTTTCTCCTTTCTATAATTCCCATCCAGTCGCTGAATTCTTGGAATATCTTTGTACACTCAATTGTGCGCTTGTATAGTGTTGCTCGAGAATTGTTTCCTTCCAGCACTACCTTCTCCATCTATTCTTGAACCTTACGAGGTTGATGTTCTGCTTCTTTCTAAATTTTCTTCAACATCTCTTCCATCTTCTCTGCACGGATGGCCAACTATGACCATGCTCCCTGGAGTATTTCGATCTGATGCTTAGGCTCTCCTATAGCACTGGATTCTGGAAGTTGGGATGATACCTTCCTTATTTCCAACTAGGATTCAACAAGCCTCTCTTGGACTCGTTCCAGTTTATGCTCTGCCTGGATCTTGGTGAATTCCTCCTATGTTCTGCATGCTTGAGAAATAAGTTCTTTCACCTTTGCAAACTCTGCAACCCTTTTGGCCTCCTGGAGCCTCTACTCCAGTTGATCATTTGAATCCATGAACATTCCAACTAGATACATTTCTAGCCATTGTGCAAGGTCAGTGGTAGAAGGGTTGGCGTCCCTGAGTGGTCGGACCTGTAGTGGAAGTCCATTGGTCGTTCAATTATCTCAGGGAGTATCCGCCTCCTCCTCTCCTGTAGATAGTCCTAGTGAAAGCCTAAACCTAAACACTAATGGTAAGAGTGTTATAAATAATATTCTGGAAAAGCATAGTTGTAGCAACTATGCACACTGTTGAGGGTTTTTTAGGATTAGCTCCATTTTTTCCTGGGATGATGTCGTGCTTTGTCCTGAAATCGTCTCAGGTTCCTTCTGAACCTATGGTATTTATGATTCTTTGTGGACTTGATCTTCCTGGGTTGCACTTCCCATATCACCCTCAACCTTATTCATTGAGGAAGTGTTTTGTGGACTTCGGACTTGCGGCTTCCCTATTGTTTGCATCTTCTTTGAAGGAAGAGTGTTCTAGATCAACACAAAGGGTATGATTTTTTGGTCATAGGATTCAGGTTTTGGGCCAGTCATTTGTAGTCTCTGTTTAGGTACTTATGGGTTTGGAGGAGGGATTTCTGGCCTCTGCTCTAGTATCTCTAGGTAATTCACCTACATGGGTTCTAGGTCAATGGTTTGGGATGGAATGGTAGCTTCTGGAGGTGGTGATGGAGGTTGCTCAGTGATGATGGTAGTGGATGGAGTGGTTTTAGGCTCAGGGTCATCCTAAATGTCTATGATATGGGCTTCTCAAGCCACTGAGCGAGTGCGAGAGATGGTGGATGAAATGGGTTGGGGGTTCGGAACCTTGCTCGGGGAGACCCCCATCCTGGTTTTCTTTGCCATTGGCTCTATAATAAATGTGGTGCTAAGGATTTCATTGACATCCTTACCTGTCAACATAGATTTCTCCGATAGTTGTGGGAACATTAGTAGTGTTCTCTTTTTTTTCTCTAGTGGCTGCATCTCTTCCTCCTCGTCAGATTCCGTCTATGTCAGGGATTCTTTCTTTTATACCTCCAGGACTGAGCTCGCTCCTACGCCTGCTTCTTGACCTCTCTTCTTCAGCAGCTCCATAGGTGGAACGTAATCCATCCCCAGCTTGTGCGGGTTGTGCTTAACTCCAGGCGATGACATAACCTCCTTGTCGAAGGCCTCCTCATCCAAATAGAATGGAATCATGTGTGAATGGAGGTCCTGCTTTTTGTAATATCTTGGCCAGACAAATGCGTGGTGGCAGTTCATGCTAAATGTAATGTTCTACATGTTGCAGTTGAGTAGTTCTTGAAGAATGTGCAACCTCTTTGTTGTGTTGATCAACCTGTTGCACCACTTGGAGAATGTCGTTTTGTTGAAGGAAGTGTTATCCGAGTCTAACCTTGAATTCCAAGGCTCAAACATTTTTTCCAAGTGCCCCTTATTTACTGGTGAAAGTAACAAATACAAGTAACAAATATCCATAGGTGAAAGTACCACCTTTCTCCTGGGATTCCTCATAGGCCACAAGGAGTTCCTCTAATAGGTAGCTGCACCAGATGAATACAATTCCATTGGCACAAAAATATGCTACTAATAAAGCATCCAGTGTGCATTCTCACTTGTAGTAGGACCTCATGACCTTGCTAGAAATTATGTAACAACCGGTCTTGACCGTCTCTGGTAGTATGGGGTCGATATTGGTTGTGTGCCCCCCCCTCTATGTATGGAACCTCTCATATAGACTAGGCTCCCCCTTCTTCTTTTCGTTCTTGCTGGGACCCTGGAAATGTTTAGACGCATCCTCCCCTTCTATGGATAGTCTGATAAGCTTGTGGATGTCTTCTTCATGGATTGGATATCTCCTATCCAACCACATGCTTATCTCATGTACCCTGTTGATCATAAATTTGGTACACCTCGCAACTTCCCCAAGGGTGTTGAAAACTGGTAAGTCCCTGAGGTTCATGATGGTAGAGTTGAATAAATTGATAAACTCAGGCTTTTTCACAAATTGAATGCATCCCAAATCGTCTGGAGCGACACTACAAAAGACATCAATGTTCATTTGAGGGAGCAAGACCTGGTCTATCAAGTCGATATCGAGGAGCTTAACTTTCTTGACCTTCCCTTTGCAATCACACATAATATTAACTTGAAGGTCAGAGGGATCATCTGGTACTGCATTGTTTGACATGGTGCTTCTGCTTCCTATGGCTCTCGACATGGTGAGTTTGAATTATCAATATATTTCACAGGAGAAATAGGGATTAGGGATCATGACTATGGATCAAGGGATTACAGAGGCTCGATCACGCTACATAATTTGAAAATATCTAAAATCTCTCTGGGAAACAATGCGTCCTACACCAAACTCACAGAACCTTATACCTGAGATTAGCTAGAAATTTTTGTAATAATTGCTATTCATCATTAACCCTACATACATAACTTGGATCGGAGTTTTCCGACGGGACTGGTTAACGGGGTAAATATATTGGGTGATCTTAGCATTTACTAGGCAAGTTGGTTAGGGACATGGTCGATTCCAGACCTTACCATTTAACGAATGAGAATCCAGGTGTGAATATCGATGGCATCTTTTTGTACACAACTTTATGGTTTAACATAATTCAGATGGGGTATTGTAGCAGTAATAAAGGTTGTGACTGGATTGGGTTTGTGTGGCACATGAAATAGGATTTCGTCTAGATTCACTCTCCCTTTGACCACAAAGGGATCCCTATCATATTTAATGACTGTCATTAATATATTTGTGACTCTTCTGATCTGAATTTTTTGAGTAAGAGGTTTTGCATCAAACAATACTTAGACAAAAGAATGATCTAGATGTCATAACGCAACAATTCACTCTTCGACTTTATTAACTGAATTCACAGAAATTGAAAGAAAACAACTCAAATCTAACTACTATACATGCTCCTTCGAACTAGAGAAACAATCCTTTAACTCAGTTATGAGACATGTAAGGTTTCAGGTGGGCATCTTATTCTCATCCTGGTTGTAGCATACCATCCAATTGCGTGAGTTGGACTGTTGTCGAAGGTCAAATCTCCAAAACTATAAATGGTCCCAACAAAATCATGTGCAACTTGCCTAGATGTTTTTGTTATCGACTTTCATAAAGTAGGACATTATCTCCTTATGAAAATACTTTTTTCTTAATGTGTTTGTCATGCCAAGATTTTTGCCTTGATTTCTCAACTAACTGATGGAATTTTTCTAAAACCCTGGTCTCCTCAAGTTCTTATAAGTCCATGAGCCTTTACACAACTGATTCATCCTCTGAGATGTGTGTAATCTATTCAATATACAAACTTGGAGTAATAAATTTTGCAGGTACCACAACCTGTTTCTCATAAACTATCTGAAATGGGGTTTACTTGTGGAGTTTCTTTTTGGTTGTCTTGTAAGCCCATAACACTATTGTAACTCTATCATCCCAATCCTCCCTGTTTTCACAAAAAATATTTTTTAACCCTCTCTCCAGAATCTTGTTAAACTCTTCAATTGTTCCATTGGCTTGGGGATGGTAGGGACTACTCTTACGATGTTGGATCAAGAATTCCCATGTAATATTTTCTATTGTACTACTGATAAAATGAGCTCCCTGATCACTAGTCAGACTCCTAGGACAAACAAACCGAGTGATTATGTTTCCAAAAATGAACCTAGCGTTAGTATCAGTCGAAAAAATCCTTGACATTTTCTGCCTTAGCCTAATGTGTAAGGTAATTAGTTGCGGTAATAATAAACCTAGCCTTTGAATGCTTAGTTGTGGGGTTGATCGGCCCAATGAATTCCACCGCCCACTTCTCAAATGCTTATACAACTCAAACTAGATGAAGAGGTAATTCATCTTGTCATGATGGCTTACCTACTCTTTGACAAACATCGCAAGATCTAGCATATGCCTTTGCATCATCGAAGAGTGTGGCCCTCCATAGTCCATCTCGGAGGACTTTCTGCATAGTGGCATTTCCTCCAACATGACCTCCCACAACTCCACTATGGAACTCCCACAATATGTCTTGTCTTTTATGATCTAAGACACATCTCTTGAGGATACTGTCTAGTCCCAAATTATACAATTTCTCCAAAATCAATTGATAGTTCGCTACTCTAAGAACCATATGATTCTTTTGAGTTGCGGAGTACATTTCTGGGCAAGCCCTTGTACTTAATAAGACTGCTATGTCTTTGAGGTATTCTAGTATAGCCTCAGCCCTGAACAGGTATGCATTCGGTAGTTGATCATCGATTTCTCCACCACTTTCTCTTGAATATAATCTAGACATGTGATCAAGTCCTATGTTTCATCTTCCAGGCTTAATGATCACTTCAAAGGAAAATTCTTGAAACAATAGTTACCATCGACAAATTCTTCCTTCCAAAATAGGTTTGTTAACTAGATATTTCAATGCAGAATGATTAGTAAAGAACTTAAAATGAGATCCTACCAGATAATGTTGAAACTTCTGCAAAGCGTAGATCATGGCTAAAGCCTCCCTTTCTGTGGTTGTATAGTTGTGCTCAACTTGCGACAACTTCCTGCTATCAAAATAGATAGGATGATCCATGGTTCCATCTCCTGGTTGCTCTAAGATGGTTCCCAAGGCAATACCTAATGCATCTACGTGTACGAGAAATTTGTTTTTCCAATTTGGATATATCAGAATAGGTGTTGTGCTAACATTTTCCTTCAAGATATCGAACTCTTTATCACACTCTGGGGTCCATTGGAACACTTTGGCCTTCTTTAGTATATTTTCTAGAGGTGTAGTGATATTTGCATATCTTCTGATGAACATGCAATAGTACCTGATGTGTCCCAATGTGGAGCACAACTTCTTAGCACTCGTAGGTGGCGGCATGTTCACAATAACCACAACTTTTGATGGGTCTACCAATACTCCTTCTCAACATACTATGTGGCCTAAACCATTTCCATGTGGCACACAAAAGATACACTTTATGATGTTTAACGATATCTTCAATTCTCTACATATGTCAAACATCAGACGTAGTAGTGCTACATGTTCCTTGAGTGGACTGTATACCGTCCAATCAACCATATAAACTTCTATAAACTTGTGGATTAATTTTTGAAAATTTTCTATTACAATATGAGAAAAAACTGCAGGGGTTTTCTTTAGGCCAAATTGCATCACAGTGTATACAAATAACCCCCAGTCTATTATAAATGTGGTCTTTCTATTTTCTTCTTCAACAATCCTTACCTGGCGATACCCCAAAAATCTATATGTAAATGAGTAAGACTCTTTCCCTACAACCTGTTCTAGCAACTCATCAGTAAAAGGTGTTGGGAAAGGGTCATGCACACAAGAAGAATTAAGGCTTTTGTAGTATACATAGACCCTAATGTACTATGTGCCTTTCTTTCTCTGGATGACTATTGGGCTAACCCATTCTACTTCTTCCACTGCAAAAATAAGTCCAACTTCCAACATCTTGTCTATTCCCTCTTAACCTTCTCTTTCACTCTGTAGTTAAGGTGATACGGTCTATGCCTTATAGGCTTTGATCCTGGTTTTCGTTCAATTTTCATCTCTCCCATATCTCCTTTAACCCCTTTTAGCTCTGAGGTTTATTTGTGGTCCCTATATTGACTTTGCACAACTTCAATGGGTGATTATAAGAACCATCATTTTGGTTGGGTATGATGTTCTGGATTTCTCTTCTCCCTTCTATCTCCTTAACGGATAAGTTTCTCAATTCTTCTAAATCATCCAGGATTTCCAAATCCTTCTCAATATTATAACATTCCATAGGTGTCTCATCCAATTTTAGGTGAAGGTTGGATTGAAGTTCTTGGCTATGCCTTGTGCATACCACTAGGTTTGATTTCTGTTTACCAGTATCTGTAAAAAAGAATTATTTAATTATTTGCGGGAATACTTTAAGCTCCTCATACTTACTTGTAAATGATAAGTCCTTGCAAAATTGATCTGCCAATGTTTGCCAGTATTTGGTCTATCTTCTAGTTTCTTCATGCATGAACCAAGATTTCAGAATTGAACCTAGTGAATGGGGAAATTCTTGAACCCAGAAGAGAGATGGTATCTCCGCAACTTGCCACTATCTCACACATTGTTCAATATGTGATTTAGTATCAAATTGTCCATTGAATAGTTGTGCAACTTGGAAATCCATGCACATATCTGATTCCATCTTCTCTTTATCTCAAAATATATATTTGATACCTTGCTTCAAATCATCCCAATTTTCAACTAAGGCTTTGTGATTAGCCCACCATCTGGAAAGGGTGTCCCAGAGGGATAAATCCAACACTGAGATCCTTTGATCCTCCCCTACTTTCTCTTCCATGATGTTCAGAAAACTTTCAAGTCCTGAGGTACCATCATATAATGGTGGTGTTCTCTGACCTTGGTTCCAAACCATCTAATTTCCCTGACAGTTGCGCATCTTCTTGAAAATATTTCATATGAACCTTGTTGCCAACTGTCAAATGTCAGTTTTGAATCTTGGTCCACTGATTGTATGCTCCTCCAAATTACTGATCCATTAGCTATATGATTTATGCAGTCTTTTCTTTTTCCTATTGTTACAGTATACTACTGATCCAAGTCTTCTCCCTCCATATTTTTATCCGTTGGCTCCATGTATCGAGGGCCTACATACATATCCAATGGTTGAACTACTTTTATTCCATCTGCCTCAAATGTCATAGTGTTTGTCTTTAGTTCAATCACCCCATAGTTTTCATAATCCCAATCA
Source organism: Picea engelmannii (assembly GCA_009831015.1). Lineage (NCBI taxonomy): Eukaryota > Viridiplantae > Streptophyta > Pinopsida > Pinales > Pinaceae > Picea > Picea engelmannii. The sequence continues at coordinate 39,307 of ML815280.1, read as the reverse complement.
ATACCAAGTAGTGCAGGNGTTGGCTCCATGTATCGAGGGCCTACATACATATCCAATGGTTGAACTACTTTTATTCCATCTGCCTCAAATGTCATAGTGTTTGTCTTTAGTTCAATCACCCCATAGTTTTCATAATCCCAATCAATACCAAGTAGTGCAGGATAAGGGTCCTTATCCGCCATGATTTCAATCACCTCAAAATCAGCTACAGTCTTCACTCTCGCAACATCTATTTGCACATTCTCCAGTCTTCCTATTGGTAAAATGCAATATTGATTGGCCATTCTTAGCTAGATTGGGGAATATGTCAGCTGAGGTTTTCCTAAGGATTCCCAAGTCTTTTTAGCCATTATGTTAACATCAGATCCTAGATCTAACATAAAATACTTAATCTCAAACTCATCTAGTTGGGCTACTAATCTAAACTCTTTTCCAGTTCGTACTTTCCTTCTCTGCATTCTCTAAGTATTATTCTCAGGAAGATTAGTCCTTATTCTTGTTTCTGGAGATTCTTCATTCCCTAGAACTAGGTACAACAAATTGCATAACTTCTCTGTCAATTGGTCATTCCGAATAATATCAAAAAATAACTGAAATGAAAGGTCGACTACATTTTGTGTCTGCTCAGGTTGTCTCATCACGACTACATGATTTATGGGTGCAGGGGGTGAAGAAGGGACTTGCAAAATATTAGGGTAAATGATAGGATGATGGTGTGTCTCTTACATATCAGGGCCAAGGATATTATGAAATACTTCTATGGCATTTTTAAATAATAGCTTCTATTTCAGAGGATCATACCTATCCTTCTTAGGCCTTGATTTCTGGATCTGAGGAAAATTGTCATCATTTGCGCTAGTATTTGCCCCTCCTTGAGTAATGATATTAAGGTTGGGTCATTTCCCTTTAATAACTATCTTTATCTTTGAACCAATGAGGTTAGTTCCTCATTGACGTACCTGATCTTCCCATTTTTCAATTAGTTATGGTAACTCTTTAGTTGCATTCCCATTGGTTCTGCAATGAGAGCACCATGGCCTCCTTGGATGAGGACAATCTCTATCCATGTGACCTTTCTCACCACAGTTGTAAAATCTACTTGGTCCTCTTCCCCCTATTCTTCCTCCTCTGAATTCTCCTTTGGCTCCACCTCCTTGACCTCTTCTTGGTCCTTGAGGGGTTTCATTCACCCTGAATGTCATTCGATTGAGCTTGTCCACAAGTGAATCCAACACTCTACATTGATTGGTAGTATGTGTGGTAGATGCACAAAACTTGGTGCACAATATTCAATATTGTTCAATACTTATGAATAATGGGGCACTATCTTGGCCCGTGCCCATGTATTCATAAAATCTCTCAATACTCAACTAATGGCGCTGCTTGACTACCTAGAAAAGCATGATATGGGGTTGGGGTATGGAATGGTAAATTCATAGATACTTGTGAAACTCCTCCCATGGGTCCTGATGAAGGTCCCATTAGATTCCGAGGAGGTCCCATTCTCCTCATTCGTGGACACTCATTCACCAAATGTCCTTCTGTGTAACATCCGGTACACCACAATTGCGATCGTCCTGGCCTAGGTATCATCAATTCTTGAATATTTTCTGTAAGCGTTGATATTTTCCCTTGTAGTTGCGCCAAATTTGCATCTGCTAGGGGTCTGGTCATTCTTAGGCTCCTCAGATATCCTTCCATGGCTTCAATATTCATTGATTGTTCCAAGGCATATGTCAAAGTGGCTATCCATTATTGCATTAATGGGATCTATGTCAGAGGTAGCAATCCATGAATATACCATTGTCTTTTATGTTCCTCATGAATTGGATGCACTAACCTCCCTATAGCATCTTTCAACTTATAGCTATATTCCCATGCCGATTCACCTTCCCTTTGTTGAATATCACACAACTCAGACATAGCTTGTTTTTCTGAATGAGGTAGCTTAAACTTCGCTATGAACTTTGTCTGTACCTGGTCAAGTGTGAACTCTTGACCTTGCATTCCTAGCACTCCTAGCTCAATAACCTTCATGTACCATTTGAGAGAATGACCTCTCAAGGTAGTCTGGAACTCCACCAATTTATTTGCATCTAGAGTCCCTCTGGACCTTCATATTTCTTCACATAAGAACTAATGTTGCTCAACATCTTTGTCTCCCTTACCCCATAATTCTAGGTATCGATAAATTGAACCTCCCATATTACCAACCATTGTTGATATTGCTGTTCCTATCAAAATAAAACCTAATGGTCCTGGTTGCGACTGACCAGGGGATCCCAATATCCTCCCAGTACATCCACTTCTTGGTTTTGACTGACTAACTGGTTGTACTGGAACATAAATAGCATAAGAAGGTAGTATAGAATTTACCACTTTTATAGAAGACACTTGGGTATGGGTGATTCGGGGTTGGTGCCACTAGCTTCGGGGCAGGTTTCTTTGATCTAGGGGGTCTCATTCTCATCCTCTGGATCAAGCTCTTCAGTCGGATTCTCGATATTTCCTAGCATCGAGGTTGAATCTTCTCTTTATTCTTCAAGATCCAGGCTGACTTCCTTCTCCCTTTCTTCTACACCTTCTCCTTCTTGTCCACCCTCCTGGGTTGTTCTTTCTCTCTACACATCTCTCTCACTTAATCTTTGACTATCCATTCTTTCCTGTCTTCTCATCTTTCACAACTCTTCCATCTATCCTTCCTCTACTTTTCCTCGTCCGACTTTTTTTCGCAAATTCTCAAGATATTTTACTTCTTTCTTTATATTACCATGCCACCACTTCTTGAATATGGTGGATCTCTTCAAGGCTCAGTCATCTCTTCAGTCCATTTCTTTCTACTCCCCCATTTTTCAAATAACCCTCTCCCCTCTTTCAGGCCATGAATCCACCCCAAACTCACCCCACCCCAAGAGAGGGTGTCTACGCTTCCATATCAGTTGGGGAAATAGTCAGCATCCTCTCGTCCATCAAGAAAACCTTGATCCACAGGGGGATTTATTTCAACAGTCTTCCCCTTGCTTCTTTCTTGAAATCTACTTCTGCCCATGAAAAATATTGATTCTTCTCAGCTTCAAACTCGATAATGTATCCTTCTAGTGTTGTCTTGACCTAGAAATTGATTTCTCGCATTACTAGACTATCCATTCGATGAAGCGTTGTGATATTTTCTATGTCCCAAGCACAGGTATTCTTGACCTGTTCTTGGAATTCTAGAGATTCTTAGAGCCTATCTATCTAGTGTAAAAGTTCTTCTAAGAACTTAACCCATAATATCTCGTACTGGTCGCTCGATCTTTCTAAGTAAAAGACTACCTCCCATGTATCTTTCATAGATTTTCCTTTCCTCTCTACTTCTTTCCATATGAAGGCATTGCAATTTCTCTCCCACCAGCGGTGAATATTAGATCTGAGAATCCGCATAAGCATTCTCCCTACAGTTTCCCTTTTAATTTAGGTCCCAGTTACATAAGCATTTTGTTGGCATGGAATTGATCAGACCAGGGTCCTTCTCAGGTTACCAACAAAAGGTACTATGTAGTCTAGAGCATTGGAATTTTCATCTCCTCTGAAGAGAAGAAGTCTCACCAGAAGTGAAACCAAGACAAAAGGATAGGGAAGAGTAAGGAGAATACTTAGGTGGGTTCCCAGAACCTTCAATATTCGCCATGATATTGCGCAAGATAGTATAACTACAGAACAGATCTGAACTCATTCATACTGCAACTAAAGATACTTAAGTTGCGAAAAGAATTCATACACAAATATATCATATGGATCCCATCAAGAATAAAGAAGTACTATGAATATACAATTCATAATCATAAACATAGAATGACACATTATATTTCAAAAGTTTGGATCCTTCTTCATCTATTATCATCAAAACTTATTGGATACAATCTTAGAGATACAAATTAGTACTTTGTTACAGACTTATGACTTTGGACACATGTCGCAGAGCTCTATCTACCCAAAAATGTATAGAGATTACATTTACAGAAACAACCAAACAATCAACACTATCCAACCCAACCCTTTTACAATAGTATTCATCTGATATATAGGCTAAGTGGGATATTTTGTCTTTGTGCTCACATGCTTCTTGTTCTGTTGTAAATGCTTTTGGCTCGCTGGTGTTGCATTGTCCCTTTCCGCAACCAATTTATTTTTCTTTTACTTGCTCCACTGTCCAACTTATTTTGTAGCTTGCGCAACTCGTATTAAACCAAAACTGGGACTGTATTCCTTCTTGCACAACTTCAAATCCAAAATTGAATGGCCCAACACTTTTCACACATAAAAAATTTCATTTAAGATAAGAGAAAAAACACATAGAGATTTGAACATAACGCACATTGTCATCAAGAGCATATTCACTAGAGATTTGAACATAACACACACTGTCATCAAGAGAATATTGATGGAGTATAGTAATTCATACTTCAAACTTGACTTAAAAAAAGGAAGTGGTTCATATCAAACACATATGACCACTTATTATGCCTTAATTTAAAAACGTCCTGGACTTAAACAACTAAAAATGCTACTAGTAATAAAAATAAACTAATGAATATGTTGAAGTGAAATGAGCTTTGAAAATATTGAATACGACTGATAGAAATAGGTTCTGAACTGAGCACTTGTATCCATGCACATTTTTGGAAGCTAACTTGGAGATAATTGGATATACAAGCATTAGCTTTAGATACCCCTTCATAGAAGCGGTCTCCTTCAAATTATCTCCTTCAGAAAGCAACAAGTCTTTTGGTGTTTCTTCTGGAGTCCTTGATACTTCTTCTACAATTGAGAGTACAGTTTTCCCAATTCTTGGTTGTGGTTTTGCAAGTTCTAGACTTGAAGCTTCAGTTCTTACACTTGTTGGTTTTCATTGACCTCAACCTAAATTTTCTCCTTGTCTTGCTCTGTGATAAACGTATTGTGGTCATCCATTGTTCTTATCCTTGTTCTCATATTATATCTTTGTATTACCTCAGGTTCCTTTCCTTGTGTTCCTTTAATGAACCACTGTACTCCCAAAGTATTAGTTTTAATCTCTGGTTTAATGTCTTGTGAACTATGGTGAGGATTCCCTACATGTGGTGAGGTGACAATAGAGTCTTTCTCAAGGTCAATTCCATAATCCTGTGTTCCCTGTTGTTGAGTGGAGTTTGTAGTATACTCTTATTTTAGAGTTACAAATGGTGTTTCTACAGTCTCACCCTCATTAGACTTTGATTTCTCCTTTTTCATTGTCATTCACTTCAAAAAACTTACTACCATTTCTTCCATGCTATAAAATTCAAGTTTGTCATCATCTTCGATCATAATTAGCTGGGGGCATTTTAATTATGGCTTAAAAAGAGCGTTGGAGTTCAGTGTCAATTGATTTGTAATTCTAGTTTTCTTGTTTGGCTTGCTTGATGTTTCAATTTTTTGTTCACCCTTTCTCTTTCTATCTTGTTTGGATGCAGGGGATGTTTTAGGTAAGGATTTTGTAGGAACAACCTTTCCCTTAACCACTTCATTGTTGCGTGATCCATATCCAAGTTTCCTCCTCATTCTAGTCACATGTTTTTTAAGTTTTTGTTAGATGGGGTTTCTCTGCTCCCCCTATGAATGGCTGGATGACAGAGAGCTCTATGGTGTTTCTAGTGTAGGTGGATGTATGTGAGAATATTTTCCACTTTTTCTCTCCTTCCACTTATCCATTGGAGACCTTAGTTTCATGCGAGGGGACTCCTCCTTCATGGGGATCCATGGATTGCTTAATTCTGAGGGTGTGTTCCTTGCTTTGGAGAATTTCCCCTTTTGTTGCAAGTTGGATATGCTTCATTGAGATCCTAGGATTTGGAGATACCTTGACCTATGTATTATCCTTACTTGCATCACCTTCATTCTGTGAATCAGGCACTTGTTTCTTCTCCTTTAATCCCACAAATTTCAAGAAATAACCCCAAGCCACTTCAAGTTCCTCTAAAGCGAAAGACACCAGGAATTTGATTAATACTTGATGGTAAAGGCTCCTATGGGAATATTCAAGGTGGATTTGAACCCTCCTGGCTATTTTGGCTAATATTTTAAGTTGGTAATAGGGGAAATTTATCTCTTTATCTCCACATAGATGCATAAGGAAACATCGGTGATAACAATGTACTATGTTGAATCAACCCTAACCTATTATATAGCTTTGCACTGCTTCTAGGGTTACCTTCCAATATTCATTAATAAGTGCTCAGGAACCAATAATTTATTGTAGAGGTCTGGAGGGATATAACCTTTCTTAAACCACCTTTCCCCACAGATAGGGAGAGTGAAAGTTTCTCCAATGAAGTGTTATGTAATATGATTCAAGGTATCCCCAATATAGGTCTAGAATCCATCGAAATTCTGTGTAAAAATCATAACTATGAATGTGTGGTGTCCTTCAATGCACACACGAAATCATACCATTCTTCCTTTATGAAAATATTCTTGGTTTCAGGTATGGCGTTAAATATCTCAAGGCCTTGTGATTTGGTCTTGTTCAATTTCCATCACTCTCAAGGAGGAAACATGGTGTACATAGTGGTTTTGAAGTCAATGATCCATTGAATGTGAAGTTCCCCATGTTGAAATTGATACCTACATGTTGTTAACCCTCCGTTTAGGTTGTAGTAGCCATGATGGAACAATATAGTTCTCACGACCATGAATGATGTTTTATAATGATGAAAATTCATGTAAATTGGTGTGGACGCCCTCATTTATGATCATGCATGTATGCGGGTTCCATTCAAACAATTTAAACATTTAAAATAACACATTAAATTATTAAATAATTTAAAAATTATCACACCAACAATAATTGCAAGAATGTCTTAGTTCTTACAATCAACCTTGTATGTGGATATAAAAACACTATTACACCTGCTATGAGCTCAACCAATGAAAAACATGATGACAATTACGTCAGACCCAAACCATAACATGTAATTACCTTTCATGAAAATGAAAGATGGTGCAAAAATCAATCAAGAAGGGGTAATGATCATAAAAAAACTGAGTCATTTTAGTAATGGGGGACAAACTTAACCCATAGAAAAAGGTATATTTTTTTATGGAGGTATAGAGTAATGAGAAGAGGGGAAGGGGTGCAAACATAAGTCTCAACATTGGATCCAATGGGGGAAAACACCCCTTTGTGGGGTGCTAAGAAAAATATATCAAGTGCCTTGGAATTTAATAACTTGCTCCCACTCCCCTCAACTTACCTCTATTTCCATTTGTTAGCCATGCATATATGTCATTGTCTCTCAACCATTCATCTCTAAAATTCAAAATTGTAACTACACTTCAGTGCCTTTGTTGGTCTATGGATTCTTTATTCACATGCAAACTAATTAATCAAATGAAAATGAAAAAGAACAACAACTATGGTACAAGAGGGACCTTCCCTCAGTATTTCAAGAAAAATAGTGTTTCAAGAAGCGCCCATTTACTAGGCCTCCAAAGATCTCAGTATCATCTATATTGTGAAAAATAAATGTATTGTTGTCCATAATCTTAGCCACCTTAAAAGGACCAAACCAAATGTTATTGAACTTACATGCTTAGGATTTTGTTACCTTCTGACATCCCATCTCAATACCAAGTCTCCCTCTAGAAATATATCCTTCTTGGTTTTCTTGTCAAAAGATGATTTGAAATTGCTTTGGTATGCCTCAGTTATCTGATTTAGTGCTTCTCTATTTTGTTGAACCTCTATAATTTGAAATATTATCCTCTGAATTTCATTTGGCTCCTCAATTTCTTCCCATAAGAATTTTAGGATTGGTAGACCGAGTTGAGTATGGAAGACTAAATATATCCCATAGACTAGAAGAAATGGTGAGGTTACCAAATATCTCTTGGTGATGATCATGTCAGCGCACAAGACATACTTAAGTTTAGAGTCCGAAGATTTTTTGTTTTCAGTCAACAATTTCTTGATGATCTTGGTGAGGATCTTGTTTCATGACTCGACCAACCCATTTCCCTGAGGGTAGTAGGCCATGGAATGTGTTAAGGAAATTTTATGCCTACCACAAAAGTCAATCATGGAATTGGAATTGAATGCCTGGTAATTATTTGTTATTACCTTTCTAGGTTAGTCGAACCTGGAAAAGATATTTGTCTCTAAGAAATTCATGATCACCTTGTTCATAAGATTCTTGGTGGGCACAACCTCAATCCATTTGGTAAAGTAGTCAGTAGCATTGAGAATCCAATTGTGTTGCCTACTAGAGGGTGGATTTATCTCACCTATGAAATATAATCCACATTGCTAAAAGGGACCATTGGTAGTGATAGGATTTAGGGGTAGTGAGAGTAATTTCTATTTTCTAGCAAACTTCTATTTCATCTTCTTCACCCTCTTGATCTATTGAGATACTGAAGAATTATTCAATAGTCTGTAGAAATCTTAGTAGCTTCAAATCATCACTAAAGACTTTCCAATGCTTTATGTTGTCTGGTATTGCTATCTTGTGTCTAACTTCCACTTGATACTTAATATTTGGACCAATGGGAGGTCTGAAGGTAATAACAACCAAGCCCAAAGAATATTCCTTCTGATTTTCCTCTCTAGGAATGAAGGATATGTTAAATTATAGAAAAAAGTTTTCAACCAGGTCCCATAACATGTTCCTGTATTTCTTGAGCTTATGTTTTTTAGCATGATAGATGTTTTTGAATTGGTTGATAATCAACTCACAAACACCAAAAACTGCCTAAATATCAATGGTCGTGTCTTTGGTAGCCCTCAATCCCATCACTAGAGCTTCATACTCAACTATTTTGTTAGTTGTTAAGCCCTAATATTGGATCATTACCCCTTAATTGGGGCATATTATATTAGTAATGTTATTTTATTTATTTTGGCTTTAGGCCATTAGTTGTAATTATACCTCCTAGTCTCCTATATATATCAAGGAGACATTTTCATTTTGAATCATCTTGTACTTGAACATTTAAGTGGGATAAAAGGATGTTTCCCCATAGAAGAGGCTTATTATCTGAAATTATCTCTTTTTCAAGGATTTGAGTACTTTTTCTAAGGATTTTTTAAACTATATTGATATTTGGTTCTTAACATGTGGTATCAGAGCTCAAGGTCTTGGGGTTTCATTGCTGCATCTGAGACACCTTGGAATTTTTGCTATAACTTGTTTTCTACAATGTTTCAAAAGACATGTCTTAGAAGATATTTATTATATGGACCAAGGTACGTTGGGTTAAAAATTCAGCTCCTGAGGCCTTATACTTTCAAAGATACATCCTGTACAAGATAGGGTTCTGGAATCATCCTGAAATGAGTCATTGTGGAATTTTTTCTATAAAAAAGTTTCTGTAATGTTTCAGACATTGAAATCTATAGGATATTTATATAAATTAATAAGGTATCTGTGGTAAAAAGTTCAACTTTTGGGTCATCTTAAATTTGTATATACACCTTGTGTAAGGTAGGGTATCTGACTAGTCCTATTGACTAGTCTCAAGAAGGTGTTCCAGGTAAAAAAATCATAACTTCTTCCTAGAGTATCCAAATTGTGTGGGACTAGCTTCATTGGATCATGGTCAGTTTGTAGTATTTTTGGTGCATGTTTCAGAATTTAATATCAATTATTTTGTGCGGGGCACACTATGCAAGTGTGATCTCCTGGAAAGGACAAAAATAGGCAAGTTCTGGGGAAGTTACTATAAATTCCACTTGGCACATCCAATTTTGATCAGACCTGTGGCATTGCAGAGAAGAAATATCAAAGAACTACATAAAAGAAAGTTTCATACCCAGAAGGGCTGAAACGTGGGAGATACAATAGAAGAAATATTATCTAGCAGAACCACCTCAAAATCAAGGCTCAAAAGTGATACTTGGCCAACATGCCACCAAAAAAGGGAACTTCTACACAAAATAAGCCTCCAAAAAATCCTACTTGGACTCTTGATGAAGGTGAAGAAATGCGTAGGGACATAAATGAACTACAAAATAATATGGATTCAATGGAAGCTAAGTTGGATACTAAGATGGATTCAATGGAAGCTAAGTTGGATAGTTAGATGGATTCAATGGAAGCTAAGTTGGATACTAAGATGGATGGTTTAAAAGGGGAGATCATGGAAGTATTGAAAATTTTCATAACAGAGAAGACACCTGAAAGTGAAAATGCATCCCATGAAATTCATGACGAGGACACAAGGAATGTGAATCAAGAATGGAGAAACTCCAACTTTGGTTTGAAGACCAACCACGTTCCTAAGATTGATATGAGGAAGTTTGATGGCAAGGACCCAATCACATGGATACTTCAGATGGAGCAATTCTTTGATCT
>ML815279.1:92082-102207 GCA_009831015.1 Picea engelmannii | reverse complement strand
GAAGTCCTACCAAGTAAGGAAGAACCAAAGAAAATAGAGTTTGATTTAAAGGATGATGAATCAGACTCTACAGAAGAACATGAATCAGAAGAAGAAGATCATCATACTCCAGTATTGAGGAGATCGGTTTGAGAAATAAGGCTACCGAAAAGGTATACTCCATCTGATTTCTGTTCAAATTTTTCTTTTTTTATTACTGATGATGATCCTAGAACTGTCAGGGAGGCAGTGGATTCAGAGGATGGAAATCTCTGGAAAAAGGCCATGGATGAAGAAATGGAAGCCTTGGATAAGAATGAGGCTTGGGATCTAGTGGAGTTGTTGATTGGAAGAAATCCCATTGGAAGAAAATGGTTATTTAAAAAGAAGTTGAATGTAGAAGGAAAAGTGGATAAATACAAAGCTCGGTTAGTAACAAAGGGTTATTCCCAAGTTGAGGGAATTGATTTTGGTGAGATTTTTTCTTCTGGTTCCAAGTTAACCTCTATAAGATTTATGTTATCTGTTGTTGTTGCATTTGATTTTGAATTAGAATAGATGGATGTGAAGACAACATTCTTACATGGATCTGGAAGAAGAAATCTATATGAAGCAGCCAGAAGGATTTGTTGTGAAGGGAAAGAAGGAGTTGGTATGCAAGCTAAAAAAGTCCCTGTATGGTTTAAAACAATCACCAAGGAAGTGGTATAAAAAATTAGATACTTATATGTTGGGACTTGGTTTCACAAGAAACAAAGAGGATCATTGTGTGTATTTTAAATTAATTGGTGATCATTTGATTTATTTGGTCTTGTATGTGGATGACATGTTGTTGATAGGAAACAACAAGGAGATAATCCAAGATGTGAAAACTCAATTGTCCTCTAAATTTGAGATGAAGGATATCGGTGCTTCAAATTTCATTTTGGGCATGGAAATTAAAAGAGATTGGAAAAAGAGGAAACTCTGGTTAAATGAGAGAAAATATGTCAAAACAATATTGCATAGGTTTAATATGCAGGAATGTAAATCGATCAAGGTTCCTATTCCTGTTGGTGTAAATTTATCTGCAGATCAGTGTCCCAAGACATAGGAAGAGGAGGAGGACATGTCTCGTGTTCCATATGCGAGTGCAGTTGGCAGTTTGATGTATGAAATGGTCTGTGCTAGACCTGCAATTGCACATGCAGTGGGATTTTTGAGTAGGTATATGTCAAAACCAAGGAAGGAGCATTGGACAATAGTAAAAAGTGTTTTCAGGTATTTGTGTGGCACTGCTAGCTATGGATTGTGATACCAAGGAAGACCGGGATTGGAAAGAGTGTTGGATATACATGGCTTTGTGGATGCAGGCTGGGTTGTAGATATGGATCGTAGGATATCTATAAGTGGGTATGTGTTTAACCTGTTTGGAGGAGTAATAAGTTGGATGAGAAAAATACAGGCTATAGTGGCACTTTCAACTATAGAAATTGAAAACATGGCAACCACTCATGCAAGTAAGGAAGTAGTATGGTTACAAAGATTGTGTTCAAGTATTGGGTTGGTACAACAAGCTATAAGGATAGATTGTGACAGTCAGAGTGCACTATTTATGGCAAAGAACCCGACTTATCATTCAAAGACAAAACCTATTGATATTCAATATCACTTTGTGAGAGACATGGTTGAAGAAAAGAAAGTGTTGTTGATGAAGGTAGACACTTTGAAGAATGTCGCAGATTCATTAACAAAATCTGTGAGCACTGAGAATTTCTCTTGGTGTAGAGGATCCATGGGCATTACTACCCTGGATTGTTGACTATGTAACCCTGTAACCCCCAGTATGCAAAGAAAACAACAAGTGGGAGATTGTTGACTATGTAAGCCCTTGGGGGGTGATAGCCCCTCGCACGAGGCTTCGAGGGCATTTCCCTTGAGATTGTTTTGCCTCGGGAAATGTGTCACATTTTTGCCTCATTTTTTGTGTTGCCTCGATTTTCATGTCCATTGTTGGGCAATTTTCCGGCACATGGTTTTTTCCGATGGTTTTCTATTTCCTATTAAGGAATTAGGGTTTTTGACTAATCCAGGTTATTGGGTTAGGGTTTTGGATGCCACTGGCTCCTATATGTATATTGTATCGTAAACAATGTATCACTGTGAATGAATATAGAATATGTTGGTTTTCCTGGTTTGGGTTTCCAGGAGAAAAATCTCTGTGTAATGTTTGTATTTTTCATTGTATCTTTTTATGTTCTTTTACTTAAAATCTATTTGCAGTAAATATTGTACAAGGTTAAAATCTACACTTTCTGCCATAAATTGCCTCAAATGGGCTCATCTTTAAAGATGATTGATATCCATTGTTGTAAGCAAAATCTACCAAGTGAAGGCATTCTTCCTATTTTGATGGTTTATCCATCACATACATCATGAGAATATCTTCAATTACCTAATTTACCCTCTCTGTTTTTCAATTTGATTATGAATGATAGGTTTTTCTGAAGTTCATATTTGTCCCAAATTCTTTGAATATCCCTTTCCAAAATTTTGAGGTTAACATGGATCTCTGTCAGAAACAATTGTCTTAGGTACACCATACAACTTATCAATTTCTCGCATGTATATTTCAACAATGTTGGATGCCTTGTGCGTTGACTTCACTGGAATAAAATGGCTCGCTTTTGTAAGCTTGTCCACCACTACCATAATAGAATCATGTTGCTTAACAATCCTAGGAAGTTTAGTAATGAAATCAATTGTTAAAACTTTCCACTTCCACTCAGGAATGTGAAAAGGCTATATCAAACTAGTTGGATGTTTGTGCTCAACCTTGACCTTTTGACATTCAAGGCATCTAGCAATAAAATCAACAACCTCCTTTTTCATGCATGACCAATAATATTTCTTTTTACTGCAAAAATTGTCTTATGGTAGCCTGGGTGTCCTGCATAAGGAACTTTATGCATCTTAGACAATAACAAACTTTTCAACTCCTAATCATTTGGCACATAAAATATGTGCCTAAACATGAGGATTCCATCCTCTTTTAGCTCGTAACCTTCAAATTTCTGTCATGACATACCTTGTTGTAAAGTCTCCTTTATGTCCACATAACATTGATTTGATTTGGAAACCTGTAAAATTTTGTCACACAAATCTGATTTTTACATGCTAATGTTTGTAGCATGCATCTCATGCACCCTCCTGCTGAGTGTGTCAGCCACCTTGTTCTCTTTTCCTCTGATATTCTTTATGTAAAAGTCATACTCATTAAGGAATTCTAACCAAATTCTTTATCTAGAATTTAAACTTCGATTTCCAAACAGAGACTTCATACCACTATGGTCTGTTCTCAACTCAAATATTTTACCCATGAGATAGTGTTATCACATCTTCAAGGCATGCACTATAGCTGCTAATTCTAAGTCATGAGTAGCATAGAGCCTTTCATGCTCTTTTAAATTTATTGATTCATAGAATATCACATGCCCATTCTGAATAAGTACTCCACCGAGCTCTTCCTTGCATGCTTTTGTGCACACAATGAAGTCTTAATCTAAATCAACAATTCTCAAAATTGGTGAACTTGTCAACAAACTCTTCAAGTGATGAAAACTCCTTACACAATCCTAAATCCATTCAAATCGTGAACCTTTCTTTTGCAAGGATGTAATTGGATGTGAAATATTTGAGAATCCTTCAATAAACCTTTTGTAATAACCCACAAGTCCCATATTAAGGGACCTCACCTCTACAAAATTTCTTGGTGTCAACCATTCCTCAATGGATTTTATCTTTTCCATATCCACAACTATTCCTTCCATGGAAATGATATGACCCAAATAATGAATCTGTCGATGGTTGAGCACTTCCTCAACTTTGCATACAACTGATGTTCTATCAAAACTTGCAACAACATCCTCAAATGTTTATCATGCTCTTCTTTAGACTTTGAATAAATAAGTATGTCATATAGAAATACAATGACAAACTTATCTAAGTAATTTCTGAAAACTCCATTCACCAAACACATGAAGAGAGCTGGTGCATTTGACAACCCGGATGGCACCATTGCGAACTCATAATGTTCGTACCTCATTCTGAAGGTAGTCTTGTTGATGTCTTGTTCTTTAATTCTCAGTTGGTGATATCCAGATCTAAGATCAATCTTTGAAAATATCTGCTCACCCCTCAGTTGATCAAATAGGTCATCTATCCTTGGAAAATGATACTTATTCTTTATTGTTACTTTGTTCAATTTCCTAAAGTCGATACAAATTCTCAACATACCATCCTTCTTCTTCATGAACAATACTAGGGAACCCAAAGGTGACACAGTTGGGTGTATATACCCCTTCTTCAAAATCTCTTCAAGTTGCATATGTAATTCTTTCAATGTTGGCGTACTCATCCTATAAAGAGTCTTAGATACGAGTGTTCCTCCAGGCATCAGGTTTATAGAGAAATCAATATCTCTTTTCGGTGGCCACCCCAGTATATTTTTAAAGACATCCTCAAACTCTTTCAGTATTGTGTAGTCTTCAACATTTGGCACTTTATCCTTAGGTGCCTCCTCCATGTGCACTGCAAATACTTGTCATCCTTTCTTGTAAATTTTCTTCAATTGCAAGGATGAAACTTCTCTGATAGTTACAACTATTGGAATTCCTTGAATTGTACTTAAGTTTCCTTCTTCATCCAAGCAATTAAATTCCTTATTGTAATAGTCTAGAACAATATGATGTTGATCCAACTAATCCATACCAGTGAGGCAATCATACGAGCCCAAAGGTATGATATTCAAATCAACATTTGTGTGTAGTCCATTCATTTCCATTGGACATGCCTTAACCATCTCATTAATTTTCCTTTTTTCTCATGTAGCTAATTGCACCAACCAAGGTTTTCCAAGATTGCTTCTTGGAAATTGGAATCTTCCCACCATATTAGGATATAGATAACTATGACTAGTTCCTGAATCAATTAAAATAGCAATGGGTCAATCATTAATCTTACCTTCCACTTCAATCATGTGCGACTGAAACTCAACTTGCTTGTTATCCAGGGCTATGTAAATCCTTGGTACATTTCTACCCATTTCTTTGACTGTCATAGCTTGTTGAACACTGTGCACAATCCTTTATTTTTCACCTCTTTGAGGGAAACCATTCGGCATATGATCTCTGCCACAACCCCAATATTGGATATGCTGCCTTGGATTTTTACCCACTATCTCCGTCATTCTGGGCTCATTGGGAGTTGGTTGTCCTTGTCCAGTATTTATGAAAAATGGTGGCTTAGCCCCCCTCTTCCTCTATTCCACCTTTCTTTTCATCTTGTCTTCCCAAGCCTTTTGGAAAGTCGGTCTTCCCCTTTTCCGATCATAAAGACATTTCGTGCGCCTTATGGTTTCCTCCAATTTCTTAGGGTCATCATATTTTATCTTGTCATTGATAAATGATGGAATACCACTCAGGTACCTCTAAATTTTAACTTGCTAATCCTTGATGAATGTGACATATTTCAATAGCTCTAAGAATCTTCTTTCATACTCATCTATTGTCATACTCCCAAGCTTGAGTTCAAATAACTCCTTCATTTTCTTGCCATAGTGTCTCTTGGTTAAGTATTTCTTTTGAAAATACCGCTTGAACTCCCTCCAAGTAACCTTCTTCTCATCAATGTGTTTCACTTGCACGAGCTGATCCCACCACATTAATGTTTTTCCTTTTAGGGGATAGATGACATTTCTCCCTTTTGGATATTGTGGATCTATGGTGAACACTTAAACAAACCCTATTCTAGCATAAAACTTGAACAAAAATATCACATTGAAAGAAGTGAACCCATGAACAAGAGAACAAAATATATGGTGCCCTTAGGGAAAATAATGAATCCAAGATGATGATACAAAATAATCATAAGGTTCATATTTATACACAACTGATGAGGTGTGGCACCTTCCCCCATAAGGGGTTATGGGCCCATATATATGCCTAGGTTAGCCTTAGCCACCTAGAATATTAAAAAATAATGTTGGATAGGTAAGTTATTAAACCATAAACTATGAATTTAATAATGAGGGTGCCTAGCCATAATTTCAAGTAACCACAAGTGAATATTACCATCATTTCAACGTCAAGTTTGGTCGAAATTAAATGTTTGGATGAAACATCTAATGAACTTTGAATATTATTGTTATGGAACATATTAAGAAATTTGAAGATGATTTAATCCAATTGAAAGATGAAGACGATATATATATATATATATATATATATATATATATATATATATATATTTAATCATTTTATTATTCGATAATTATTAGGTTTACAACCACATGTATTTATACATGCAAATGAATATAGCCATGTCTATATTGTCTTCTGGATGTGACTTTATATTAATAATATAACTAATAATTAATGGAATTTGTAAGATACAATAAGGTACATTACAAGTCATCCCTCCCTGAAAATATTCATCCTCAAAGCATGGGTAAGGATGAATGTTTGGAACCAATTATGCCTGACTAGTTGCTCGTACTTGTTTTCGTTGATGTACTTTTTCCCAATCTCAATTTTCATGAAGTCAAAAAGTTTTGGTCATTGCGAATGAAAATACAACATAAAGTCCACTGACTTAGGGGTTTTCATATCCACAAACGCACACTTCTTTGAATGAACATATCTCATGTCTAGAACCAACTTCCTCCTAGAAAAATTATGAGTGGAGGCCCAATGTAATCAGTCAAAATATCTTCAAAAGTATTTCTGATAAACCGTGTTGATGCATGTATCATCATCTCTGTCAAGAAGAGAGTATTCAACTCATCATATTTTTCTTGATACCACCATGGAATAGATTTCTTGTTGTCTCTATAATCATTTTTATAATATATGGGCTCAAGATTACACCAACTACCGTACGGAAAAGAATCCTTCTACATGTACCTCTCATCATAAGAATAACTAATTGACTCAAGACTCTTGACTCGAACACTATAATAACTTAGCCTTTCTATTGTTTCCTTGGAGATCATAACATGAGGTAACCCTACCCTCAAACCATCAAATATAATTTTATCTTCTGAATATAGTTACAGAGAAGTTGTGACAAATCCCTCACTTGGGAGTTTTATAATGGAATATGATTCATTTGAAGCCATGATTGCTTGTATGACAACCTAACATGTGTAAGGAAGTTCAAGTTTCTTGGATAACACCTTTTGGAAAACTTATTTCAATATTTAGACTCGGATATGACCAAGAAAATTGTAGATATATAGCATGTCAGATGTGTTCCTCGCCTCAAAATGACTTTATCGTCAGGTTCTTCATGTATATCCTCAGTGTGAGGAGTATCTCTACACAAAATGAACTTTTTTAGAGTAGAGGGCCTTTGATCTCCACCCCTAACATTTCTACCATATATGTTGTATACCCAATATCGTTTACGCATATTTTCAACTATAATCTATGTTATCAAAATACGTCGGTTCTTATTCATGTTCATATTCATAAGGTCATATTCATTTTTTTCATCATGAGTTAATATCTCTACCTGATCCAACCTCTTCTTCTTCTTATTGTTTTCTACCCCCTTTCCAATAACAATCCTCTGTGCTCCAACCTCAGAAAAATTATAAACGGGCCGCCATGATCTGATCTCATGACTAACATTACTATTGTTATGATGTTGGACACTACCCAACTACTTAAAATATTGAACCTTAGACGGGAGTGCTTTAATGACATCATATTTTTCATCGAGGAGAAGTGCGAGAGACATATTTTCTTGTTGGGTGTATGCTTATTCTCTTAGGTAGAAAGGCTTCCATTTTCATCTCATGTTTTTGTTTCTGTAACATAGGAAGTCATAGCAAGAGTTTTCTTTGTTGCATCCGTAAAGGTGATCCTCTCTTTGTCGAGCTCACACTAAAGTCACTCATTCGCTTGGAAATTCCTTCGGAGGGTATCCCTCAGTTCTTTAATATTACAAGTCTCTAAATTAAGACCCTCTTCAACTTGTAAAGAAGCTCCCCCGTCATTGAAAAAATATTATTCACCCTCTTCTTAATATTCTTCGGCCACAATGTCAATGAACTGAGACCGTTATATTTGGGAACAACATGATATTTGGGTTTGGAGGAAACCCCTCTTCTTTAAGTATGCCAAGACTACTTTCTCTATTTGTTCTTCCCTTATTTCGTTCACAAAATTCCTCATTTCTTCAAGAGTGACACTCATATTTTCCATAATGCTTTTAATCTTCGTGTTTTCACGAATGGAATTTATAGTTTCCATACTGAACATATGTGACTTTAATATTTTGATGTCCAAGGTTTCGCTATGATACCAACTGAAAGATGAAGATGAGATATATATTTAATATTTAATAATTTATTATTCGATAATTATTAGGTTTACAACCGTGTGTATATATACACATAAACAAATATAGTCACATCCATATTGTCCAATGGATGTGACTTTACATTAATGGTATAACTAATAATCAATGGATTTTGTAATATTGTTATAGCAAGATTTTCCTCACCATTGTTATCTTGCATAGAGGGCCTTTTTTCATTTCCCTATGTAGACTTTTCATCCCTTTTTGATGAATCCAGAGCCAAAAACATACATTTTTCCACATATACGCTCCCTATCTGCTATACAAGATGCGTATACGCTGGCTACTCCACTACAGATTGCGTACATCAGGATTTGTGCCAGAAAATACAAAAATGAAGTCGGGTTTCCATGTCACGATAGGAGATCTCTGATCCTTGGCCTTCCATATACTGGAAATGTTCTGACTCGGCCCTTTACTTGCATTCTGAAGGCTATAAAAGCACAATTCTGAGCTATGGAAAAGGGAGAGAAAGCATTCAACTTTGAGAGCGAGGTTACTCTGGAGAAATTACTTCATATTGAGTCTGCATACCTTTGTCCCTCAAGTCTGAACACAGTGTTCAACCCCCAAGCTCTTTCCTTATTGTTGAGAGGACCTCATTGCCTCTTTCCTACGAGCTTTCCTTTGGTGGAGGATTGAAGTGGTGGAGACCTGGTTGGAAGGAACTTGGTTTCTTGGTTTCGAACTGTGTCGACACGAGAAGTCTGTAATGTTGTCACTTATGCTGATCAATTATTAATAGAAATACTCCTTTCCCGTCCTATTGGTATCTTGCAAATATATGATTATTATCCATGGGCATGTTTGTAATGTTTATTAATGGATTACGCTATCTGATGTGCTAACCCTTTTATATCATTACTATGTACTTTCTGTATTTGTTTGTTGAGAACTTATTGTAGGTATAAAGCTTTGGGTCAAAGTGCTCAATGGTGGAACATCATCAAACGTTGGATCGAGGTAGGTCTCTTTCTTATCTTGCACATTAGTTTATATAGCATACGTTGGAATTGAGTTGTTTTCTGCAGTCATACCTATCTGTTGTGGTTTACCCTTGGCCATAGAGAGTTTTTCCCTCATAACAGAATTGGCGACTCCACTGGGGAGAGATCTTCGTTCTAAGGGTTGAAGTACTTTTTCTTCTTGCATTGCTCTTTTTCGTTTGTGTTTCTTGTCGTATCACTGCTTGAAATATTCTGTTCACTCTGGGTACGAGTTCTCATCCTTCTTTCCCTTGCCTGGCCTTGTTTTAAACCCTATACACTCCTTTTTCCCCTGACAGTCGCATATACATGCTTGCTGTCTGACTACAGGATGCGTATATATGCTCTATTCTACTGAATAGTCACGTATACCACTTTCCCTTGCTTGTTTGCTTGGTTTAGTGACTGTTGGGTGGGATTTGATGTTTGTTGAGCCTTCTTAAGTCTCTGTAGTGCCTGCTGAGATTCTCTGGGATGACAAGAAACCTGTTTGGAGTTGAATTTTTGGGCGTAGTATTTCTCTTTGTTTTTCATTTTTGATTTGTCCTTGAACCCTCGGTTGTTTGCTTGGCTGCTTGGTATTCTTCCTGAGTTATTTTGTTTATACACAATAGGATTTATGTATCAGGTTTCTTTTTAGTTCATGCATTTTCTCTTTAATATATTGAAAATACAAAAAATATAGGCATTTTTCATTGGTTAGCATTTTTGTCTTTGAAGCTTTATCATTAGCTTAGTTCATTTAGCGAAAGATTGC
>ML815279.1:9134-24594 GCA_009831015.1 Picea engelmannii | reverse complement strand
TTGGTATTTTACGTAGACCTGGAAGGCCCATGTGATGCTTTGAATTCAAGCGTGATAGGTGAAATTCACATTAATTTCATCCAATCGTAGATATGATCGCATGTCAATTCAAATAATAAAAAGATCAAGATTTTAATGCGCAAGATTCGATTCTTTTTGGAAACCCGATGTACTATCGGGTGGTTTTGAAATATGTGCACAATTGAAAATTTTGGAAAATTTGAAAGATACCAATTGTGAAGCTCAAGATGGCCCAATGGACTATCCGGTCACTTTCAATGTTGTTCAATGGAATGTTTATTCAAAGCACAATGAAGAATCATTGGAGAGTTTTTAAGATTGATATAGAATTTTAAAATTAGCTTGAAGAACTATTATGTAGGTTTTCAAATTTTTAATCATAGATAATTTTAGGGGTTAAATTTTTTCAATGAGTTAATTTTTTATGGTTTTTCCAAAAAAAGATTTGTCAATCTTATAATAAAATTATTTTATCTTAAAAATTGTCAAAATTATATAAAAACTATATAAAATCCTTATAAATTTGAATATTTTTAAAAACTATTGTCAAACATTTTACATTTTGCATATTAAGGACTAGTAAGATTAGTCCATGTTTCTATATTTTAATATAAATTTTCATCCTTAAAATTATCATTGTTTTCAAGAGTTAAAACTCCAAAAGAGGCCCAAGCTCAAGAAAGTATCTGGTCCTTTCCCAAATATAGCATGACAAGTTTGAATTTGGTTGAATGATGTATCAAGCCATCTTGAATGTTATAACAATCAAGATTCAAAAGGGGGGCTCATCAACGTGCCATTAGGTGTGTTCCTGAAAGATGTGACTTTTAAACATGAAAAGTAGCTTCATGGATGATTTGGAGTTAGTTGGGGTGGTTCATAATATGAATGATTTAAATTAAAAGGTACTTGAGAGTCTATTGGGGTGATTCTGAGGACTAAATTTTGAGAGGCCTACTGAATAGTTGGTCTCTTTTGAAAGATGGAATTTTAATGGTAGAAAGTGACCCAATAAGCAAAAATCATATTCAGTCAAACTTTTGAAATGCAAGATAGGAAATGGTCCAAAGCACTGTAAGAGAATTTGAAACTTTTGAAGAGTGTAGCTTGAAAAGAGACTCGATGGAGAGTTAATCAAACACTTTGAAAGACATCAATTTCAAATGGTTAAATAGGACCAATATGGAATATCAGGGAGTCCTTTAAGAGTTTTGAAATGAAAAAACTTGAAAGAGCCATGATGGTTCATCAAGGCATCTTTGAAATCAGATCTTTGAAATCCAAAAGAAGCTCAATAAATATATTTTGAACATTAAAGAGTGTTTTGAAGAATTGAATCTTTTGATTCCAAACAAATTATTTCTTTGAACATCATACTCATACAATGTGAAGGAGAACATCTCATTAATAGATAGGGCTTTCAAAGATTAGGCCATTCACCCCTAAAAACTTTCAATAACAATATGTACATTCCAACCCAAAACTTCATCCAACAAATTGAGTAAGGAAAATCATTTCCCAGCATACCATTAGGATCTTGGAACAATTCAAGATCCAAAACCCTCTTCAAAAAAACATCATCATCGGGTCAAAAAGGAAGAACTTTCATGACAAAGCTTAGTGGAATGAAAGGCAATATGAACAATTCCAAAAGTAAAAATGGGGGTCCCCAAGTCTAATGACTTGGGGCTAGTGGAGGCCTCAACAAAAGGGAACTAAGGAAATCAGGGTATGTTTTGATTTTTTGGGTCTCAACAAAACATGTGGACATGATCCATTTCCAACTCCTTTCAACAATGAAGTGTTAGATCAAGTTGTGGGTAAGGAAGCATATTCTTTCATTGATGGGTACTTAGGTTATCACTAGTTTCAACCCATAGAGAAATTGCAGGAGAAGTCAAAAAAAAATTATTAGACCATAGAGTGTGAATACTCATTCATTTTTTTGGAGGAAAAGTTGGTAAGTTATCCCATTTTAGTATTTCCTTATTGGTGTGGAGTTTCATGTACACATAGATGTCTCCAAAATGATGTTAGGAGTAGTTCTTGCACAAGAAAGGGAAGGGGATCTAGATCACCCTCTATATTTTGCAAGAATGAAGTTGTCACGAATTAAGCGCAACTATACAACGATAGAAAAAGAAGGGTTAGCTATGGAGAATGCACTACATAAAATTCACCACTACTTGTTGGGGGTCCACTTTAAATTCGTTACATACTACTCAACCCTAAAGTATTTGGAGAATAAGCCTATGTTGGAAGGAAGAATCTACAGATGGTTGTTACCATTTCAAGAGTTTTCTTTTAAAGTCATTCTCAAGCCTGGTAAATATAATGTAGGTCCTAACCACTTATCACAGATTTTATGGAGGGAATTATGGAGTGTAGTAAATGATCAAATGTTAGATGTTGATTTGTTTTAGGTTGTGTTCATCCTTAATTACCTTGAGGAGATTGCATCATTTTTTACCATAGGTTCAATTTTTGTAGAGTATTCCTCGACTCATAAGAGACATTTGGTTGTTAGAGATATAGGTTAACAACCAATATCATGTCAATTATATAAGTTGGGGAGTGATGGGATACTTCAACATTGTGTTTTATACTACCATGATATACTCTCAGAATGCCATCACGAAGTTGTAGTAGGTCATTATGGGTAAAGAAACAACTCATAAGATCTTACATCCTAGCCTTTGGTGGCCTACTATATTCAAGGATTCAAAGGAGTATCTGAAGTGTTGTGATATATTCTAGAGAGTTATAAATCCATCAAGGAAGGTTGAGTTTCCCTTACATCCAGTCAAGGCACTTCAACATTTTTTTTGTGACTGGCGGAATTGGCAACTAGTCGGGCACGTACTCGCATGACACAGGGTCATGTTATCCAACTGCTACCTCTATAACCTCTGCGTGTTCCCACGCTACCCCATACATGACACACAAGGTAAGTCGAGGCTTTGAACTGGTGACTTCACATAACAGAGTGCCTTAACAATATACTCCATCACCGACCGCCCTACACCTCGTGGACTAAGGCACTTCAACTTTTCAAAAAGTGGGTTGTTGATTATGTTGGACCCATTATCTCACCAACTTGACATTCTAGATCATGTTACATTATCACCATAACTAATTCTCTCACTCGATGGGTAAATGCATCACCCACTAGGGATTGTTCAAATGATACAATAGTTGGTTTCATTTTTTAGTAGATCATTGCCAGGTTTGGTTGCCCCAAGAGTTTCACTAGTGATCGAGGCTACCATTTTCTCTATATCACCACCCCAATTATCACTTGAGAGTCCATGATCCAACACCACAAGAGGATTCCATATCATAATATGTTAGATAATGGTACGATATAACATTTTAATAAAATATTGGAGAATGGGTTTACTACGATTTGTTCAGTGAACCATGATGATTGGTTTTAAAGGATTCTAATCGTGATTTGGTATTATATAACTACCTATAAGAAATTGATTAACCATACGCCCATTAAGTTGGTTTATCAATGAAAGGTAATGATCCCTATTGAATATGTGGTTCCTATTATATTTGGTGTGCATGTTACCCACATGATAGAAGATCATCTAGCTACAAAATAGAAAGCTAAGTTGATACAATTCGAAGAATCTAGGTTTTTAGCCAACTTCCACTAAACCATTGAAAAAGCGAGATAAAAGGCCTAGCATGATTAACACATCAAGACTAAATATTTTCCCCAAGGACAATAAGTTTTCTCTGTGATAGTAGGTACCTAAAGAATCAAGGGAAACTACATATGCATTGGTTGGGTCCATTATTAGTTGTGAACATTAGATATTCTAGTGCAATCCAGTTGGATCAAATATTAGATGGTGTTCTAAGGCTAGGATGGGTTAATGGTGCTTGTCTTAAGCCTTATATGTTGGCCCCTTAATACAAAATTAATGTGACACTCCTACTCAAAAGAGTTGATCCAGATTATTTTAAGAACAAAATGAAGGCAGAGATATAATAATGAAATATACATAGATATTGTAATAAGCACATAGATACAGTAATGCACAATTTTTATTAATGAGAGAAATGTACAAAAACAGTAAAATTAAAGAGTGAATGACTTGCTAGAATGGTGGCAGCTTATCTCTGAGAAGAGATGTGATGGCTACGCTCATTTTCAATATGATGATGATGTTCACAATGAGGCTCTAGAGGCCCTTTTAACATAAAGAAAATCCAAAACCCTAACCCCTAAAGATAAAACGCCAAAAGGTTTGCGGGCCCCGATGAGGGTAGTTGATACATCAACTTTCCAAGGGCATAACTTGTGCATACGATCTATGTTTGGGATGCACAATAGCTCATTGGAAAGGTCTATTTGAGGAATACACATTTTTTCATCACACTCTGGCTAAAGCCTATAGTGTGACTGTGGTGGGCCCAAAAAACGTTGTTTAGGGCCTCAAAACAACCCTGAATGTTTAGGACCCGAAAAGATGTAGAGAAATTGCAAATGTGGAAACCCCCCTTTTGAGCTAGTGGAATAGGTGGGTGGCCACTGATTTATGCCTGGATTATTATTCCCCCCTTAGGAACCAATGGTCACCATTGCATCAAGCCCCCGGGGAAGCTTTTGTGTAATCTGAACCTCGGTGATTTGATTTCCTTGCTGAAGAAGTTGTCTTGCTTAGATTTTTGAAGGTTGTTATGAACCTGTTGTTGGAGGAGTTGGATCTGTTTATCCAATCTAGTTGCATGATCTTCCTGAGTGTGGGAGTAATTTGTCAGTGAAGATGCAACATGAAGAACATGAAGGGATTTATTATAACTTGGTTTAACTGGGTAGTGTGGAGGCACCCTTCTAGGTGCAGTAGGAATATCTTGGTGCTCTTCTACAATCTTGTTGATCTACTTCTATTGGATATAAGGGTCTTGGTCCGAGGCTGCAGTGGTTGTAGTGTCCTTCTCTTCTGACTAGATTGTGAAGAGGATAAACTTTGTGGTATCATAGATTACTTTGCCACATTGTTTTATCGGGACAATAGTCAGAACTAACTCCGGTATTCTGTAGAGATGACCCCCCAGAGTAACAATGATGCTACGGGGTAGAGACTCATAAACAACATAACACTTCCACATATATGGTTTCCCTAACATAACATCACATAATTTCAATGGGGTAACAACACACAGTGCCTCATCCTTGAAGGACTTGATGTTGTATGACATACGACACTGTCGGCTGACACAAGGATCTCATCCCTAGCGAATCCATCCGATGTTGTATGGATACGGTTGTGGTGTTGTCATAAAATACAACCGCTTGAATACCTCTACTGATATGAGGTTCTTCTGGCTTCCTTTATCAACAATAAAATGTAGCAAAGTCCCCTTCACCCACATCTGTGAATGGAAAAGGTGCTCCCCCTCCTAAGGATCCTCTGGTTCTTCTGGTTGGATTGTTGCAATCACGATAGTAGCAGTGGGTTCTACATCAATCATCTATCTCATTTTATTATTATCTGAATCAGAGTCCTGTTTGGGGCTTAGTTCTATTTCTTTGAGCTTAGATACCAATGACCATTTCGAGCAACATTCAATGGTGTTGTGCCAAGGGATTTTGTGGAAATCACGCCACTTCCCAGTGTCCTTCTTTGTCTTCCTGTTTCTCTTCTTTTCTTGCAACTTGGACTAGTTGTATTGAGGTTGAATATCGCGTGGATTAGGGATGTATTTACCATACTTTGGTTGTTGCGTATTTGTAGACCCAAATTTCCGCTCGTTATGGTGCTTAAATTTCTACTCAATTTTGACAGCATATCGATAAGTTGCTCCAAGTGATGAGATGTACAAAAACTCCATTTCGGTTTGGATGTACGTATGTAAAGCCCCGCGGTATTTAGAACCATATGCCACTCGGAGTCTTTGATACCCAACTTGGTGTGCAAGTTATGGAAGGTATTTGTAAACTTCGACACTGTTTGACCCCTCTCCTGATGCAGCATGGTCCATCTCATGTACTAGTCATCATTGTTTCCCACAGGGTAATATTTCTCCTTGACCGCATCCATAAAAAATTCCCAAGTGGGCTCGGCCCCAAATATTCCAGACTCCTCTATGGAATTTTTCTCCCAGTAATTTTCCCACTAATGTTTGACATGGGTGAGAGCCTTAAGGAGCGCAAAGGTGATATTTTCTCTGTTGAAAAAATTGTGAACATAGACATAACCTTCTAACAAATTTAACCATTTTTCCAAAGCATATACATCAATCTGACCTTCAAATACGAGAATATCAAAATTAACTTGTACCTTGAATGGGGCAGTGTCTCCAAAGCCACTGCTTGATGAAGACATTCTTGTTATTGAGGACAATCGTTGAATGATTTGGGAAAAATTCTCCAACATCTCGTTCCTCTGTTGAGCAAGGGATTCCACGAGAAACAGCTTGATGGGATATTCTTCTCCCTCGTCTCTCATATCTTCCACCATGGGAGGTTGATTGGACTGGTGAGAGCGGTTTTCCTCAAGAGAAAATAGCTCGAGACCCAACTCTCTATACCATGACCTCGTCGAGGACATGCACTAAGAAATGAAAAGGAGTAGCCTACTCTGATACCACTGATCCATTATTTTGAGAACGGAATGAAGGAAGAGATATAATAATTAAATATATAGAGATATTGCAATAAACACAGAGATACAGTAATGCACAATTTTTATTAATGAGAGAAATGTGTAGAAACTGTAAATTACAAAGTGAATGACTCGTTAGAATGGTGGCAGCTTATCTCTGAGAAGAGATATGATGGCTACGCTCATTCGCAAGAAGATGAAGATATTTACAATGAGGCTCTAGAGGCATTTTTAACATAAAGAAAATTCAAAACCCTAACCCCGAAAGATGAAACGCCAAAAGGTGTGTGGGCCCCGATGGGGGTAGTTGATACGTCAACTTCCCAAGGGCATAACGTTTGCATATGATCTATGTTTTGGGCGCACAATAGCTCATTGGAAAGGTATATCCGAGGACTACACAGGGTTCTATCACACTTTGGCTAAATCCTATCGTGTGACTGTGAAGGGTCCAAAAAATGTTGTTTAGGGCCTCAAAAGAGCCCCGAAAGTTTAGGACCCTAAAATATGTAGAAAAGATACCAAGGTGGAAACCCCTATTTTGAGCCAGTGGAATAGGTGGGTAGCCACCAATTTCTTCCTGGATCAAGAGTCTAGTTATGTTAGGTTGGGTTGGGTTAGTTTTGTTTTTATTCATTTTCAGTTATAGTTATATTTTACAATTTTGTCTATTTTCTATAATGCAAGTTCATGTCTTTAGTGAGGTTTTACCCACATTTTTCTCCCTTTTACAATTTTCTTGAGTCGAGGCCAGACCTTCATGGTTGAGGAAGAGCTAGTCCAATTTTATGAGTCAAGTACGCACCTTTGTGGTCAATGGAGAATCAGTCATGTCTAGCTACAAAAGTCCAACTTTTGAATCTATTTATTTACAACTTGAGTCCATCTCCACTCCATTTACAATCATTAATGATTATTTTTGAAGTTTTTATAGTTTCCATGGTCAGGTATATCAATCTGAATGTCAAGTCAAGGGAATGGGTTGCATTGGGTTTAGGTCAAATTCATGGGATTAGGGTGATGTCCAAGTGGCACTAGGTGACCTATCAATATTGATGGGATCTTTTATGTTTCATTAATTCACAATTTTTAATGTTGATTGTGTTGAGAAGGAAAAAATGTATGCCTTTTGTGCTTATACCTAAATCCCCATCTTATCAATGGTTTCAACCACTCATGCAATTTATTATCTTGGTGTGTGCTACTTGCCATGGAGTATTATCACCTAAATATCTTAATGATTAGTTTTAGCTACATATAAATCTCTTACCTGCATGCATATGATTTTTTATGGGATTATCCTAGCATCTCCTTGTCACTTTCCTTAAGAGGGATTTTCACATGCTTCATCATTCATCATAAAATATTATGAGACAAAAGGATATATTTCCCTTTATATGTGAGGAGAGGTCAATGGTTGGTAGTATACTTCTTAGTTTTGGGGAGTACAAGGTGAATTAGGTGCCCCTATTTTTTTTTTCAAATATCTTTGATATGGACCAAGTACTTTGGATATGGCCTTATGGGGGAAATGACAAGGCCAACCACCATGGCATGGAAAATAGAAAAAATATTTAGTGGCCTTGAAAACGACATATTAAACCAATCATTCCACTTTTATCCATAAGGAATAGGCTAGGATGGGTAATTGAGTGACCCACAGAAGGAGGAAAACCTCTCATGCCTAGGTGGACAAGGTAATTGGTCCCCTTATCCCTAATCTAGGTACTATTAAAAGTAAAAAATATCAATATGTAAGAAATTTTGACCTTTACTAGCATACTAAAGATTTTCTTGTTTATGCCATCAAGAGTTGACCTAGGTTGAAGGACCCACAAGATGTAATCTTGCATTGGCTTGAGTAATTAGACTCAAAGCAGCACACCCTCATAAATTCTATATGGGGTTACTAGCTATCAATAGAAGATGGTGATGCTACAGGATCAGGATGTGATTATCCTAAAGGATGCATTATTGATTAGAATCCAAGGGAACTAGGTCAATCCAGTGGGGTAGGAGATACCCAAGATAATCATATCAATATAAACTCCAGCTTGGAAGACTGAATCTACCTTGGTTCTTACCTAATATTACTATTTTTTCTACTTTTGAGTTAAGTCCTCTCATTCTATAGCAAAGGATTTTACCAATTTTTATGAATTCAGGTTGGCAAGTTGGCCCCTTTATTTGAAGGGAATGCATAAGAGTAGGGTGAAAGATAGCAATAGATTTGATTTGAGAGGAAATCACTGGGTGTGGTTAGGGATTGTTGGCCCCTTTATTTTTGGAACATGCATAATGTGGCAAGAAAAAAGATAATGCAACACTTCTAGATGATCCCATTTGTACCACATGCAGCCAAATTCAATTTTGTGGAAAATGGAAAAGGTTCCCTATTTTGTGGCTTAGTTTGGCTATTAGTTATATGATGTAATGAATTGTATATATATATATATATATATATATATATATATATATATATATATATATATATATAGTTAGTTAGATTAGGGTTTTGACATAGTCAAGAGTAACCACCAAGTTGAAATGTATAAGTAGTCCCTCAAGGTTACAAATAGTGGTTACAATATTCTTCATTAGCTAGTTGTTATTTGTTGTTAGAGCTATTATGTTATTGCAAGACACATTTTGTTCTACTGTAACACTACTATTATGAAATCTGCCTTATTTTTTAAATTGTGTCTTGCATATTTTACATGGATTATTGGTATGTGAGTAGCTTCATCTATTTTTTGTTATAGTAAATCCATTAGATGTTATGAACTTGATTCTTCTATGTATGCTAAAGAGTTGTTGATCACTAGAATAAGTTATATTATGGATTGTGATTAAGATAAATGGTAAACTACTCAATATACAACCTACCTCCCTATCTTGTGTCTTGTCATGTTCTCAGGATTATACCTTCCCCTCACGGGGATTGAAAATTCCAACACTATACTAAACCAAGCTTTTATTGGATAACTAGGTGGACCTTGGTCTACCAAATAGAGCCAAAATGAATACAAGGGTCACTCGTATAAAAATTAAAAACGTAGAACATGGTTGCTCACTAATGAATAAGAAAAAAGTAGAAAATATCAAAAAAATTTAAACTACTTCCTAAAATACCTCCATGTACCATCCTCAATGCAACTAGATCATGATTGAATCTTATATCCAAGCAATGATTCCACTGAGAATAAAATTGGGGAAAAAAATTGGAGTTATGGTATCATTACCAAACTATGAGAAAGATCAACTTCTAGTCGAACCAAAAGTTGCTCTTTGGATTCAAATAATATCCCAATGGGATATTCATCTCAAACCAACTCATCTATATAAAAGGAAAAAGAAGTATCATGTTGATAACAATCCCAAAAAAACCCTACACCTCCTCTCCAAAGTTACAATCACGACCATGAGGATGGAAAATTGACTCTTTGTCTTCACCTTCTATATGAACAAATCACTACTATATGCATCTTCATAGCTCTTCATAGGGTTATAATTGAGTTGACAACATAAAAAAAAAGTGTGATAAATCCTCTTGCTAATTGAAGTCTTCAAATTTAACTAAATACATCTACTCTTCTTTCCCTTAAGATCTTCTTTCATTAGGATTTGCAAGATAAAAAACATCCTCACTAGGCTCATAGATGCCATGAAAGTATTATGGTTCCAAATCAGCCATACTACTTGAAGAAATAATCACATCTTCCATGGGGTCAAGGTCTTCAATAGCCCTATCAATTGTGTCTTGTAATTCCTTATTATGCTCAACAAATAAAGGAATGGAAGAAGGCATACTAGGAACATCATCACATACCATTTCTTATGAAGGATCAATAGACGAGGATGATCCATAATCATGCTCTTTCTCATAACAATGCTCTTCATCATCAAACACTCCTTCACACATTTCTTCTTTTGTGCACTCAGAATCCCCTATATCAACATAAGCAGCTTTGTGACGAGTCTTACCATGAACTACTTTAATAGGAATTTGATTAAACAAAAATACTCCTATCTAAACTACTTCAAACTAAAAATAATTATTGAGACTACATCCTTTCATCATACATCTCTCTATTTCCATAATCAAATGATTATTCTTTTTTGCTACACCATTTTGTTGTAGTTTGTTTGCAATGAAGGTTTTCTTTTTAATGCCATGATGATAGAAAAGAATCATGAAATGACTTGGATTGTCATTCTCAAACATTGGTTTTAATTTCTTAAAAGGTTCAAGGACAATGATTTATATTTTAGAATATATACCCAAAATCTTGAAAAATCATAAATAAAATGTAACAAAATACTTATCTCCTCATCTAAATTTTGCATGGGCCCACAAACATCACTAAATGAGGTCAAGTACCTAATCAATTTACCCTATTTATACTATCATTAAATTTGAGACGATGTTGTTTTCCTACTGAACATGCCTCACAAACTCCTTTCTCCTCTTCAGTTTGAGGAAATCCATCCATTCATATTTTTATGAAGTAATCATAAATAAAAATAACTTAAGTGGCATTTGTAAATGTGTTGAGCCTGCACATAATAGATCTAGCTAGCAAATGAAATACACAATTTGCAGAGAACATATGAGAAAACAGAAGCGGGAGAGAAAGAATAGAAGAATTCTCATTAACCAAATGAATGAATGATAATTTACACATGATATACTATGTATAACTCAATTAATGCACACTGGAAGAGAAGCCAATGCACCATAGTGGTGGTATAGAGTGATCTAGGCACACACCAACAGTTACGGGAGTAAACTGCCACCTAGTCTAGTCTCTCAGGCAGTTACGGGAGTGAACTACCACCTAGTCTAGTCTCTTAGATAGTTACGAGAGTGAAATTCCACCTGGTCTGAGTTAACTGGTCTCTCAATCTTCAAATAAATGACTGAAACAAAGTGAAGTGAGGAGGAGATCAAGGAATCATGAGTAATGCGCTAGTTTGGTGATGATCCCAAGGACAATGCGCATTCGTTGGTGATGATTCCAATGTTGCATTGTGATAATCCCATTGTGGCATCTAGACTCCACTAAACTGATCAAAATGAAATGTGAACTGAAGAGAATATTATCCTAGAGGAATATTCTCCCTAAACTATAGGAGACTGAATAATGACTAATAAACATAAGGAAAACCTTAGGAAAAAGAAATCCTAGGTGTGTGTGAAGTATCTCCAACACCCCCCGTGAACATCACTATGGTGAAAATAAAGAATGGGTCCAGGCAATGAGGCCATGTTAGGTACCCAAATACAAAATACAAAAGATACACTGAAATAAATGAGGNAGAACTGATAGTTGCTAGGAAATTGTGTCCTTCACTCTAAGACGACTGCGTAAAGAATGGAAATTTTTCTCAGTGAAGGTATTGGTGAAGATGTATGCAGTCTGTTCTACTGAAGGACATAATTGCAGGTCGATGATCCCCTTGTGTACTAAGTCCCAGATGTAATGCATGTGGATCTCTATGTTCTTCATCTGCTGCCTCTGAACTGGATCTTTGAAGAACTTTAGAGTGCTCTGGTTGTCACACCAGATGACGATTGGTTGATGAAACTAAATTCCCAACTCAGTGAGAAAATTTTATAGCCACATAGCCTAAATGGTTATGTTAACTACCCCTCTGTACTCTTCCTCGGATGAAGATAGAGAAATAGTAGCCTCCTTCTTTGATCCAGGTGGATATCGGTGGCCACCCTCCTATTCCACTTGGACCCACACCATTGTTTCTTTCAGTTTTTCAGTTTCCTTAATTGTAGCACAATTTACTATTTTTAGCAGTTCTTCGAGTCCTGAACTTCCGGAGCTGTTTTGAGGCCCTAAACGACGTTTTTTGGGCATGAATGTTGCAACGAATATGAGTCTGTTTCGGACTCAACATTCCGGACTCAATATTCATTGTCAGCAATGTAGTCCTCAGATAGATCTTTCTAACGATGTATCATGTGCGTCAAACGGAGATAATATGCCAAAGTTACGACCCCGAGAAATTGATGTACCAATTTACCCCAACGGGGGCCATGTTCTGGCGTTTCATCTCCTAGGGTTAGGTTTTTGGATGTTTAGGGTTTTCCATTGTTTCTCAGTAATATATAGGCCTTCGAGCCTCATTGTAACAGACAGTTCAGAGGCCAGTAGCCACCACATCTCTTCTCAAAGATAAGCTACCAGCGCCCTAGCTAGTTTATTTCCATTCTGTCTGTAAGCATTTTTCAGTCATTTGTTATTAATGAAATGAAGTCTTATTTCCGCTACATCTCTGTGTTTATGTGTATTTATGTATTTCATTGTGTTCCTACATAAATCGGGATCAGTGGTATCAGAGCGGTCTGCTTGTTCTCGATCTTTCCTTGCATGTCCCCAACAAGGTCGGGGTATAAGGAGTTGGGGCTCAATCTGGTTGAACCTTTGCAAGATCAGTCTCGCAAACCCCGACGATCGCCCATGGGGGAAGAAAAGAAAGATGAGGGAGCAGGAGATCCTATCAAAATGTTGCTCGAGGAGGCCCTCGAGAAACAAAGGAACGCGATGATGGACAACTTTGCCCAGATTCTTCAACGGATTCCCACCAGCGGTGCATCGACATCCAACAGCCACTTTGGAGGCGCCACTCCTTTTAAGGTACTAGTAAACTTTGACATTCCCATATTTGAGGGCCAAATAGATGCAGATGTTGTAGATAGATGGTTGAATCTGTTAGAAGGATATTTCTCGGTTCATGAATTTTCCAACCGAGAAATGATTATTTTCGCACTCCTCAAAGCCTCCCCCCATGTCAAGGACTGGTGGGAAACCTACTCGGAGAAACAGGGAGAGGGGGAACCCTCTATGTTCTCGGCCACACCCACTTGGAATTCTTTCTGAGACGCCATCAAGGAACAATATTATCCCGTGGGGAGCTATGAGGACAAATACATACAATGGACTACGCTACGGCAACAAAGGGACCAAGATGTGCATGATATGACGAATCTATTTCATAGCCTACGCACAAAGTTGGGTATCAAATAATTAGAGAAACATTTGGTGTTAAAGTACCACAGTTGTCTGCATAGATACATTCAGGAGAAAATGGAGTTCCTTGACATCTCCTCGCTTGGTGTGGCGTATCGATATGCTACCAAGATTGAGCATAAGTTCAAACAGAGAAAGAGAGACTTTGGGAATGCGAATCAGAAGCAAGGGAAAGGTACCACCAAACCGCAGAACAAAGGACCAAGCCAAGGCGGAGCGGCCTGGGATAACCTGCCAAAGCCACAAGCAAAGAACAACACCATGAAGCCAAAAAAGGACACGGGGAAGTGGTGTGAGTTCCATAAGAGCTCCACTCACAACACAAGTGAGTGTCGGGCCAAGCAGTCACTGGTAGTTGAGTTGAAGGCTTCTGAATCGGATGCATGCTCCAACTCTGAATTAGAACCCGACAAGGGGAATGACAGGGGGAATCAGATTATCGATGCGGAGCCCAACACCACTATTGCCACCACGAAGATCCAGAAGGAGGAACCAGAAGATCCAGAGGAGGCGGAGCGTCTCTTCCATTCCAAGATGTGGGTAAAGGGTTCCCCATTGCAGTTCATTGTCGACGGCGGGAGCTAGAAGAACCTCATCTCGGTAGAGGTCGTGAAGCGGTTGGGCTTGCTGACCACAGCACACCCACAACCATACACCATCAGGTGGTTGCACCAAGGATGGGACCTCCGCGTCAACCAACAATGTCGCCTTCCCTACAACATCAAGCCCTTCACAGATGAGGTATTATGTGACATTGCTCCTCTTGATGTTTCTGATGTATTATTAGGCCAATCGTACTTGTGGAAGCGACATGTTGTGTATGAGTCCAGGCCTCGTGTTGTTATTGTCACCTTGGGCAATAAGCTGTACAGCATACCGGAGATAGCACTGCCTACCACCATCTCTTTGGTTACTGCAAAACAACGCAGTGAGCTCATTTCCAAAACCAGGAAATTTGTTTTCCTGATGATCCGCCCTAAGGGAAAGAGGAAGACTGTGGCCATGACCTCCAGATAGGGCCCCGCTACATGAAAAACAACAGATGGATAGGGTCGTGGAGGTGTACGAGGACATCTTCACCTCCCCTGCAGGGGTGCCTCTACATTGCTAGGTCAAGCACCCCATCGATCTGACCCCAGGTGCACCACTGCCCAATGGACCCATCTATCGACGCTTTGTTCTGGAGAATGAATAAATCAAGAGGCAGATTCAGGAGTTGTTGCAGAAATGTCACATCCGACTGAGTTCATCACCCTGTGGAAGCCCGATCGTGTTGGTGTAGAAGAAGGATGGGACTTGGAGACTTTGCATTGACTATCGGGCACTGAACAAGATCACTGTTCGGAATAGGTACCTGATCCCACGGATTGATGACCTTCTGGACCAACTCAAGGGGGAGAAATATTTCAGGAAGATCGACTTGAAGTCGGGGTATCACCAGGTACCAATCGAACCCTCTGATGTGTGGAAGACTGCCTTCAAATCCAAGGAGGGCCTTTTTGAATGGTTGGTCATGCCATTCGGGTTGACGAATGCCCCTGCAACCTTCATGAGGCTAATGGAAGACATCCTATGGCCATTCACCAACTCATTTGTAGTGGTGTACTTGGATGACATTCTGATCTTCAGCCAGACTTGGGAAGAGAACCTCCACCACATCTGACAGGTCCTTCAAACACTGCGACAACACAAGTTGTGTGCCAATTTGGAGAAATGCACTTTTGGCATGACCCAGGTTTAGTATCTGGGATACATTATTGATGAGCGGGG
>ML815278.1:76988-99034 GCA_009831015.1 Picea engelmannii | reverse complement strand
GTCATCATCACACGTCTAGGGGAGCATGAGCTAACACCGTCCTCCCATGACTTCAAGTTTCAGAGGATACATAGTGGGAAATGCCTCCACCCCTCCTAATCATAACTAGGGTCCACACCCTACAATGGAATATACAGTGGCACCGTGTTGCTGGGAATTTTGTCATCGTTTATTCGGTTTTGGGCAATCTCATCACCTAAAATGATGCACTAGTCCACATATCATAGAAATGCATTGTTACACATAAAAAATACTCACTTTGATAATGTCACAAGTGTTGTCATTACAAAGGTCGTAAGTGTCACATTTCGCTCACAAGTGTCGCAAGTGTCAAAGAAGCATATTTCCATGATGCTTATGTCATGCCTGTAAACGACATGAGAAGGACACTTGAAACACCTCAAACATTTGATTTGGAAGAGGAGAAATGAGTCAGTAGGCTTATAATCCTTTTACCATTTGAAAGCACCCCAAAAACTAGGTTTTTGGAGGGGAGCGCTCCCCTATACCTCTTCTAGGAGTGTTGGCGCTCCCCCTTACACTGTCTGGGAGCATTATAAAGCTTCTTTGGCCCTTCTAGGGGAGCGCTAGTGTCTTTAGGAGTGATGGCGCCCCCCTAAACACTACTAGGGAGCGCTACAGTGCTCTGATGGCCCTTTTGAGGGAGCGCTACCTATTCTGGGCAGTAGTTAAGATGTTGAGATGAATGGGGGAAGGATCCTTTCATTCTTGGAAGGAAGTTGGATTCGAATCCCTAGTCCAACCATGATCTTAGGGAAGATCCTCAACTGAAGGAGGCAAATCCTCAACTTCCCCAAGGATATCTCAAGTGGTTAAAGCCTCTACAAGGCTATATAAGCAAGATTTCTAATGGTGAAAGGAGGACTGGAAAGGGAGAATCACACCAAACTTATGATATCATAAGTGGTGCTGGAACAGAGAATCATTTGAAGCATGAGACCTATAATCTCATAGGGAGAAATCAGTGAAGTTGTTGTCATCCAGATCGTGGATCTTTTGAGCAAGGGTTAGACAAGGAGGACTTGATCAAAATGACGCATTCCATCTACAGCTGTAAACAATGTTTTGTCCTCATTAATATAATTTTCTTGGCCTGTTTGTTTCTAATTCGTGTTCAATCTCACATGAATTTGTCTCTTTAGTAGATAGACCTATTTCAGACTAGTCTTGATAGAGTAGAAAGTGGTCATACTTTGTTTGTCTATAGGGCTTATCGAAGAGAAAAAGATTAGAGCTCAACTCGAAGTGTTCAGGGACAAACACCGGTAAAAGGTACTTCTTTTCTCCTTCCTCCTCACACACTAGTCCACCTAGATCTAAAAGGAAGTCAGTGACCATGATAAGCAATTTTTGTCTTAGAGTTAAGAGTCTAGCTCTTTGAGGAGATATACCTGTCCGTAGGGAGATTTTCCTTCAACATGCATCCAAACCAATATAATTTCACATACAAATATTCATACCATATTGTTTCTCAACCAGTGGTCATGACATCCACTTTCATCATCATTATCCCTTGGCTATTTCATAGCCCATAACCTGTAGATTAGTCTGTAACACAAACTCATACATTTCTATGCATTATCATCATGTAATTACATACAATCATAATTTCAATTCGGTATCCACGTATCAACAAACTTAACATCAAAGTTTTCAAGATAGAAAAAGATCTCATAAGATTCCATAATCCAATTGACGACACCTATTCATAAAATTATCATTTACAAAATAGATTGCATCATATCCAACATCATTCTAATAGCATTTAAACCTTCATAAGATTCTCTTTCACACAATATGTTGCATCATATCCATCATCATCAATAACAATTAGACATTCATAGAATTTGCATTCACATAGTAGATCGCATCATATCCATCATTATCCAAATACATTTAAACATTCATAAAATTTATACGTCTTAAAAGTTCAAGTGTATCATTTAGTGAATAGAAAATAAAATCATGTAGGCCTCAAGTAATCCTGGTTGTCTAAGTCAAAAGGTTTTGTTACATACACCTAACCTTCGAGAAACATATTCTTGAGGTGGTCAAAAAAGTGAGGGATAATCTCGTCGTAGTGTCTCGGCATCCTCCCAAGTAGCAGATCCTGGACTATACTTGTCCCAATGGACCTTAACTTGGTCTACCAGACGATTTCTGAGTTGTTGGACTCTATGGTCCAATATGCATACCAGTTCTACCATGAGGGTTCCCACGTCCGCTACCTGCAATTCCTTCCAATTTAGTTTATGTGATTCATTAGCAACATAATGATGTAGAACAGATACATGAAAAACATTATGAGTTTTATGCAAGTGGGGTGGCAGTACGAGACGATAGGCAATCGGTCCAATTTTCTCTTGGATTTTGAACGGTCCTATAAATCGAGGTGACAACTTTGTCCCCTTCCCAAACCATATGGTACTCTTATTAGCCCTGATATGAATGAAAACCTAGTCTCCCACTTCATAACTTTGGTCGGTCTTGTGTGCATCTGCATAAATTTTCTGCCTATCATGTGCTTCCTTTAGTCTCTGCCTAATCTGAATCACCTATTCCTCCATCTCTTGAATCAATTCTGGCGCAATTGTTCCTCGGTCTTATAATATTTCCCAACTCAATGGTGTTCTGCATGGCCTTCCATACAGAGCTTCGTAGGGTGGCATTCCAATGGAGCTATGGAAACTGTTATTGTAGGAAAACTCTACCAAAGGTAGGTAATCCTCCCACTGGGTTTGATTATCCATGAAATACATCCTAAGAATGTCTTCCATGACTTGATTTACCCTCTCGGTTTTCCCATCTGTTTTAGGATGATAAGTTGTGCTTAAGTTCAACTGAGTCCCCAATGTTGACTGCAAACTTGTCCAAAACCTAGAAGTGAATCTGGAGTCCCTATCTGAAATGATATTCTTAGGTATCTGGTGCAAACAGATAACCTCGCTTACAAACACACGTGCCACATCAGTGACATCGTAAGTGTCTCTAACCAGAATAAAATGAGCACTCTTGGTTAACTTATCCACTATCACAAGAATGGCATTGTGTCTATGAGATGTGGCCGGTAACCCCACAACAAAATCCATAAAGATCACTTCCCACTTGGACATAGGAACATCATGTGGTTGTAGGAGGCCTTCCAGGTGATGGTGGTCAGCTTTCACTTGTTGACACTCTAGGCACTTGGCGACGAAATGGACTACATCGTGCTTCATGCCTACCCATAAGAAAATATTCCTCATGTCTGCGTACATATTCTTCACACCCGGATGCACACAATAAAGTGCTCTATGGGCTTCCTTCAGTATGATGCTTCGAATATCCCCATTTTCAGGGATGTACATCCTTCCCCGATATCTTAACAGTCCATCTGCTTCCAAACTATATCCTTCATACTTTATATCTAATTGCCTCCCACTCTAGAGGTTTGAAGTAACCTCTAAATGCCAATTGTCTCCTTGGAGTTGCATCAATACTTGTTCCCTTAGATTGACTTTTAATGGTACCAAGGAGAAGACATGTGGTCTCCTACTCAAGGCATCTGCGACCACATTCTCTTTTCCTTTGATATATGAAATACCAAAATCGTACTCACTCATGAACTCACTCCATTGTCTTTGCCTGGCATTCAGATCCCTTTGAGTTAAGATATGTTTTAAACTTTGATGGTCCATTTTGAGCTCAAAGTTTCGCCCCACAAGATAGTGCCTCCAAAGTTTCAGAGCTAGCATTACAGCTGCCAACTCTAAATCATGAGTCACATATAGCTCTTCATGTTTCTTCAACTTCCTTGATGCATAAGCTATCACTCCTCCATCCTACATTATCACTGCCCCCAACCCTTGATTCGAGGCATCCGTGCAGACTGTGAAGTCCTTTTCCATATCCAGCACTCGTAGAATTGGAGCACTAGTTAGTAACCTCTTAAGCTCAATGAATGCACTATCACATTCTTCTATCCATTCATACCTAACCCCCTTGTGATGCAAAGTGGTGATGGGTTTTTCTATTTTTGAGAATCCTTCCACAAATCTCTGATAATAACCTGCTAACCCCACGAAGCTTCTCACCTCATGGGCATTTTTTGGCACTGGTCACTCCATAATGGCCTTTACCTTTTCTGGGTCCATGGAGATTACTTCACCATAAATGATATGACCTAAATAGTGGATTTCTCTCTAGAATAAGGAACACTTCGACAACTTCCCATACAATTTGTTCTCTCTAAGGCAGGACAACACCACTCACAAGTGTATCTCATGTTCTCTTTCGTTCTTGGAATAGATGAGGATTCCATCTAGAAAGACTTGTACAAAACAGTCCAAGTACTTCCGGAATACGCTGTTCATGAGGCTCATGAATACTGCTGGCACATTGGTCAATCCAAAAGGTACTACGACAAACTCGTAATGCCCAAACTGAGTTCGAAAGGCAGTTTTTGGGATATCGCCTTCCTTAATCCTTAACTAATGATACCTTGATCGCAAATAAATCTTTGAGAATACCATTGCTCCTTTCATTTGATTGAAGAGGTCATATATTCACGGCATTGGGTACCTATTTTTCACTATAGCACGGTTCAAGTCCCTGTAATCTATACACAATCGTAAGGATCCATCCTTCTTCTTTACAAAAATTACTGGTGCACCCCAAGTTGAAACACTGGGCCTTATTAGCCCTAAGTCCAGTAACTCTTTCAATTGCATTTGCAATTCAAAAAGTTTCGGCACTGTCATCCGATATGGAGTCTTGGAAATTGGTTCTGCACCAGGTTTTATCTCAATAGTAAAATCAATCTCCCTCTCAGGAGGTAACCCTGGTAACTTGTTCGGAAAAACATCCTTAAATTTTGACAATACCGGGTACTGATCCAAGGAGGGTCCCTTCCTTTCATTCACCTCTTCCACTACATATAGTCGACACCCTTTCCTCAAGTATCACTTAACCTTCATAGTTGAGATAAAGCATAATGACACCCTTCTCCGTACACCCTAGATCTCCACTAGCCTTCCTTCGTCATCTACACAGAGAACCCTTTTTACGGAACAATCTACCAAACCTCGATGAATTTCTAACCAATCCATTCCAATGATTAGGTCATATTCCCTGAGAGCAGTGATGTATACCTTCAAACTAGTAGTACACACTCCCAGATATACTATAAAATTATCAACACTAGGTCCTACCGCTTGTTTTTCCCCGGAAGCCATCTCATCTTGTTTAAAGTCATCGTGCTCATAGGCTACCAATGCACTCTTTTCTAATGCAGATGGTGAAATGAAACTATCTATAGAACCAGAATCAAATAAAATCTTAACCTTGATATAATTTAGCGTACCTGATGACTCCACCACCATGGATTGATGTTCGACCTGGCGATTATTAACCGTTGCATAAATCTGGTGGCTGCTACTTGCTCTTCCCATCGGGGCCTTTCCTTCTCTATGCACAAATCCTGATTGTAACTTTGGGCAGTCACACTGGTAATGGGGTCCTCCACATCCCCAACAGGTAATATGAGATTAAACCTGCGCACTATTCTGTGTCTGTCTCTGAAATGAGTTCCTTCCCCTAGAACCCCTGCCCCTAGTAGTTGCTCCCTGAGATGGCCATGGACCTTCCTGCATCATTGGTGATGAACGAGATGCTACACTTTCTTCCATTTAAATCCCTACGGATATTATCCTTGGTGCGACTATGTTACCGTATGGAGGTGGCCTTGAGCCCCCTCCCCTGGGAAATGTTCTAGGGGCCTTCCCCATGAATCCAGGATGATGCGAAAAGGTCGGTCTCGTACCTTCGATTAAGGTCATGTGTTCCTCCACATAATGTGCATTTTCCACAGCTTCCGCTACTGAAGACGGTTTTCACATCTGCACCATAGCCCTTATCTTAGGGTTTAGCCCATAGACGAAGCATTCTACTTGTCGTTGGTCATTATCCATATATGAAACATATTTGAACAAATTCCATAAACCTAATCTCATATTCTTCTACAGTTCTATTTCCCTATACTAAGGAAGGAAACACTCCTACCTGTATTTCCTCATAGTAAGCTGGTAGATATTTCCTTCAGAACCTCTCCTCGAAAAGTTCCTAAGACACGATGTCTGGGGTAAGGTGTAGTTGTCTTTCTAGGTTTCCCCACCAGTTCAGGGCACTGTCTCTCAACTGAAAAATTACTATCTTCGCCTTTGAAGTGGACGTATAGTCCCTTAAGGAAAAACACCTTGTCATGCCTTCCAACCATGCCTCGGCACGTTCACTGGCACGACCCTCAACAAACTCTGAAAGTTTGATCTTCTACAGTTATCTAGTGATGTCTTCGGGTGGAGGTCCTCCCCCTGAATCCCTCGACGCTTTTGGATTACCCGTTCCAGATGGTGGGGGTTCCACTTCGATCCCTGCTGGTTTTCGCCCCTTTAAAGTCTCATTTATGGCCTCCAAATAGCGCAGTATGAGAGCTAGTTCGGGCGATGGTGGCGGTGGCAATGGTTGTGTTGGAGGTGCCTGCGACGATGCTCCTCTGCCTTGATTTCCTTGAGTCCTAACCATCCTGTATTATATAACCTGCATCAACCAAAGTTTTCAAGGTGAGTTCAAGGACGTTTCACATTTGTGCAACTTAACTAGAAAACAGGCTTAGGTGTAAGTTTTTTTTACTTGTCTGTAAACAGACATTACTCTCTTTAGGGGAGGTGGCTAGGTTAGGGTCGAAAGCCTCTAAGATTGATGTTTTCACATAAGGAAACTACTAACTCCCTCTCCTGGTAGCTACGCTAGCACTGTACCCCACTCGCTAATTCCTCTAACTTACCCTCCAAGTGCGCATGAATCCCCCTCCCCCCAGGTCATGGTTTAAGTCCTTAAACTTTTCGTTTAAACTATTTAATGTGATTTTGAACATAGTTAATCATTAAATATGCATTTAGTTACTTACTTATTTAATCACTATAATTAATTAAATCAGTCTAATTAATTAATCCCTAAAATCATTAGTTGACATAATTAAAGTAATTAAACTTTACACTAAATAAAAACAATTAATTATTTTTAAAACTAATTAATTAACTTTACACTAAATAAAAAAACAATTTTTTTTTTTAAACAATTAATTATACTTAACACTAAATAAATTTAAACGAACAGAAAATAAATAAAATTATATATATATATATATATATATAATAAAATCAAAATCAAAATATTTAAAAGAAAAAAAAGGTGTGGGCACACATGGATTCCACATGCTTGCCCTACTTCCTCCAACATCCTCCTTGTCTAAACCCTAACCCTTATCATCGTAACCCTAATTCATATTTTCCTCAATCATTTCTTCTGGTGGCCCTTTCGAATTTATGAATGACGGGGTAGCAACTAAAAGTCTGGAACGCGTATTTCTCTTGGCATAATACATTCATCATTGATGGACACTATGGTTGCTACAAGAAACAAATATATTGGGAGAGATATGGAGAGTTTGAGTGTTGTAAAAGCTGATCTCTCAGTGTTTCTTCATCCTTCTCAAACTGATGATGTGCAACAGGGAGTCCTTGAGCTTCTAAGTTCTCTACTTTTGTAGTATGATGAGATATATGGAGTGGTGTCGGGCTTGGCATTGAGCTTGGTATGTTGCGTGGTGTGGAGTCGATAGCACTTGTAGGAGGTTGAGGGTTTTTTTCCCCTCTCTTCCTCTATATTTTGCACTCTATATTATTAGGTCAGGAATTCAGGAAGTGCATAATTAGTTTCATTTGTACATGAACAGGCTTTTCTTTTGGGATGGCAAAGTTCCTGTGGAACTTGTGCATTTATTAAATATTTGTAAATCATTTGTCTAAATCCCAGATATGTGATATTTTTGCAGCTTTGTATAAATGGGAAGCTTTGTTTTTGGTTTTTTTTCGAACATTCATTCGTATTTCTCCCATTGTCCCTTCATTGGGATGGAAGAGAAAATGTGGGGGATGTTCTCCTGTAAGCCGAGGGAAGGGTTTTCATTAAAAATTCCATGCTTTTCGTCTATTTTTTTATTGTAGGCAATGTTAAAATAACATTATTTGTGTAGGTTGTATTTCTTGCAGAATACAGGGGCGGACAATTTTCCTTTATTGGTGCTCTCTGCCCCTAAGTTCACTATTTTTTCCTTTCTCCTACTATTACACACTTTTATTTTATTTGTCTAACACTTTACCTAATTTACTTTACCCATGGATGATTTGTGGATTGGGGATGGGGTTTTCATAGGTTTATGGAGATCCACATGCAATCATATATTAATCGACTTGTTCAGGAATCTAGAGCATTCTTCCAGGTATTTGTTTTAAGAAACATATGTAATTTGGTTTGTTTGTTGATGGTTTGGATTGGTGTAAAAATTGTTCACAACATTTTGGTATGGAATTTTTGGAGGGTTCGAGAATTTATTTTCATGACGAGTCTAAGTTGTCTGTTAACCATTGTTGTTGTCTGTTGTATATTGAAGCTTCTTTTTCAGATGAMACCTCCAATAGTTCTTTWTCTYCTTGTTCATTCGACCGGGAATTMTTTCYGCTATCAACGACCATCTATTACCCCAGTGGGCATGTAGATCGATTATCACTTGTTCTTCTTCCGAAGTTATATTTCCTTGCATAAGGTCTRGACGAAGATAGTTTACCCATC
Source organism: Picea engelmannii (assembly GCA_009831015.1). Classification (NCBI taxonomy): domain Eukaryota; kingdom Viridiplantae; phylum Streptophyta; class Pinopsida; order Pinales; family Pinaceae; genus Picea; species Picea engelmannii. Next base: position 90,346 of record ML815278.1, on the reverse strand, counting down.
TYAGTCTGCCACTTTTACCGCATCTCTGAATCTTTTCTKCCTTGKCTAAAGCACTCTATCGAMCTTTACCATGGATTYTGATATATCGTAAAAGACAAATATCTTCCTCAAACATCCACAGACCTTTCTTTAACTTTCCTTTCTCAGCAGAGAAYGCCCACCTTGGATTCATTTTTTTTTTCAAAAGATGCTTGCTTTGATGCAGGCCAGAACACTAATATCACAAAGCCYAATTATCCCTACAACTTCTAACGTACACTCCAATTAATATATCCTGCCAACTCTATTCTTCCATTGGAAGTGAAACCCAAGGCCCAAGGCAAATAAGMAATGTGTTAAATATACARCCGACAAGATGGATTCCAAATAACCTYTGTCTTGTGAAAATATCAGTAATTGCCCCTCTCCTTGCCAATAACTCTCTATCGTGTGGTGAAAACAMRATGCCCCTTGTGGGMTCTTCCTCGGTGGCTTGACRCATGACAAGAATCTCCTTAATTTTCTTTTTTTTTGTTATATTTCAATCATTTGAAACATTGTGAATCTATTGTGTTTGAAYGGATAATTCTGCGGTTGGAGTCTGCCAACACAATGTTTTCTTTTATATGGTGGATAATTGGATTTTACTGGATCTCTGCTAGTGGCCAGATTTTAACTCATGATKCTCCTCAGTTTTACTGGCTTTGTGTTGTGTTTCTGGCATTTGATGTATTTTTCATAKTTTTTTGTGTGGCACTAGCCTGCATAATTGGCATAGCTGAGTGTTGTTGTCTRCCATGCATTATTGTCATTTTGTATGTTGTGGCAGATTAGGTAGGGGCATCTGAAGAGGATATTGGMCTTCTTCCGAAATAYAAGTTCAAGTCCATTGGAGGTTCTGAAAAAAATTAGTGGTGAGAAATCTRGGCCTTTCGAAGGAATCATGAATTTATGCACTAGAGAATCATCAACTRAATGGGTTCTTTCTGCAGAGGATGGAATGCAGAATCTYAGGACATGCATCAGATTTCTAGTGTAATTGAGGACARGCATTCAACTCATGTTTCCTTAATTATTTATTTTGGTACCCCACTTGATTTGCCATCTATTTATTTATTTATGTTTATGTCTCTCTCTATTCACGCACAAGAGGTACTGAGGTACTGTGGAGCTACCCARCTCTTTTTCAACTTACATTTCATTTTTATTTTTTTAACCTACTGTATAATACTAATTTTATTTTAGAAAAGTAAGTAAATAAAAAATAAAAAAAATTGAGTAGATCTGTAAAAAAATAAACAACAWTTTTTTTTTGAAAAGCTCATCTATCTTTTATGAGGTTTCTTACAGTTTTTTTTTTTTTTACAGGTTTGCAGGTGAACAGGTGTTGGTTCTAAAGAAAGAAAAATTAAGTTGTAGATAGGCCCTTAAGGCTCCAATGCTTCAAACTGAAGCTCTAATACCATGTGTAAGGCCTCTGTCCCCACAGAGCCTTATAAAAATACAAGCTAAAATTAAAGACTGGAGAAATTAATTCAATCATCAATGTATAATCATTTATTATTCAACATAAATTAAATTTATCAACATGTAGGAAGCCAAATCACATTTTTCCATTGTCTTGTAAGCTGCCTACACCAATGTTTTGCAAACATCGATTTTTCGTCGCAATTTTCAAATGAACGACACTTTTATTCTTTGTGCCTTTTTACACACTTATTTTCGTTTTGTTTTCACGACTGTAAGCGTGAAAACATTGGTCTTTCGAAGCCGCATTAGGATCACTATGTGAACTGTCGTTATCTTTCTTGTCAGTATGCCTATTGTGTTTACATTTCATTTATCGCTATGCAGTTTGCAAAAGCCCTTTCGATCTGTACTCATTGGACATTCTTGGGTTGATTTTGTGACTTTGTCTCGCTAAGTTTGTAATGCATTGGCATATGGATTTATGTGTTTTGATCTATTTGATCATTAGTTTCATGAAAATATGTCGATGTTATGATTAAACCCTTGATATATTTCATTTGGTATGACACCTAGTTTCAAACATATTCGCACATTGGTTAAACTATTGATATCATTTGATACATTGGCGCATGGTTAAATATTTGATTTTGGTTTCAAATTGAATAATTGATGGTTTAAAACTTTGGCACAACGTTGATTGCACGTTGGTTTATACACTTACCATTTGATTCATTGGTCGGCCAAGTGACATGACTGTTGAGTTATGTTATAATGGGTAGAATAGTTATAAGTCGGCGGTTGTACTTTGGCAATAACTATTATGCATGGCAGAGATAAACTCCACCACCTTTGCAAAATGGCATTTATGCCTATCCCTTATTCATTGTTTACCTCTATTAGCTCGGATATCCCGGCATGCATTTTACTCCTATGTGTGCTATGACCCAAACCCTAAACTTACCGTGTGCTTGGCTCCATGGCACCAGTCATGCGAATCGAGCCAAACAACAACCAAGCCTTGTTAATGTTTGACAATGCCCGGAAAGACTTGGAGGCTAACGGTTGGCTCACCTTCGTGCAGGGATTTGAGGGTTTTAACTTATTTGTGGCATAACAGTTCGCTATGAATTTCGATGGATGTAGAGCCAAGGTGGGTGACATCCAGTTGGAAATCGATGAGAGATTTATCAGTTCTGCTACAAGGTTACCTGCCACAGGCCAGCATTGGTTCAAAAATTCGAAAGTGGAAGAGGTTCCATGGCCGTTGTTGTTTCTCTCGCGCAAAGCCACCTCTTGTGACAGAGGTATGCCCATATCTATGGTTAAACCACGATGGCATGACCTTTTGATAGTAGTCAAACAGTTCATGACCTATGAAGGTCGATACAGACTCGTTTTTCTCTATCACCTGCGGTTTCTAATGAGTTTTATAGGGTATCCGTTGAACATGCCTTTCTATTTTCAGCACAACTTATATAAAATGTCGAAAAGGTTTAAAAAGGAGAAGGCTGATAGTAGCCTGTTCCACCATGGGCTTATTAAACTTATCATTGTTTATCACTTGAGTTTACATGGTGTTAGCTGGAGAGATTTCATCGCTTGAAATGGTTTCGATGACACGGACCCTATACAGGTTGATAAGCCTATGGTGAATGAAACCAAGGCTGGGCCACCCGTGCCATTCCATATCCTATTGCCCGCTCCTAAGCCTTCGGTCAACCCTCCTATTGACTTACCAGATGTTGGAATTGAGAAGGCCGAGGCTATTAAAAAGCCTGTAAGAAAAAATCCCAAGGAAAACCCTACTGCTAATGCCAAGGGTAAAAAGAATGCTCGACTTATTTCAAGGATGGCTAGAAACAAACCTAAACCCTCTGCTGAGTCAAAGCCTATAATCCTTAGTGAGGATTCAGATTATGACGTAGAATGTTTCCTAGCCAGTGAGTATCCTTACTCACAGGGTTTATGCCCTAAAACACCTTATGATTTCGTGACAAATCTTCCTCCCTACCTAAGGAACGATCCCAGCTACCCTGGTATCAAATTGCCTAGCAAAACCCTCAGCAATACATCCAAATCCTCGCCTGCTCTTTCAAAACCCACACAACTGTCATGTGACCAATGTGAGTTATGGTTGGAACGATACTACATTGACGTTCCCCTACTTCAATCGAAAATTCAATCGCTAGAAAGTCAAGTTGCAGTATTGACTAGCCAAAGAGACCAGATCCAAGCAACTGATAAAAAGAAGAACACAACTCACTCCATCCTTTTCAAGAATGTTGAATCGGCCACAGTCGTTATCAACTCCAAATTGTCGTGATCCAGCCATATAGGTATGAATTTTGATATCATTTTAGTTTTGTGAATGATCAAGGTTAATATAATGATTTGAATTCTGTTTTCAAATGGCTCTGTCTCTCATTCAAATTCCTCTGTCATTCGGTGTTCATCCTATACATTGTTTTTCATTGATAAAAATAAATGGAGTTTCGTTTTGATACATGATTTGATCATTCCTAGTTTAGTCACCAGTATATTTTTATCAAGATTTGAATGGTTTTCGATTGGATTTGATTTGATTGAGTTAACGAAATTGATGGTTTGCTTTCAATGAGAAGTTCTTCATGCTCAATTTAGAATATGATTACGTTTGGATTTGATTTCATTATGATTTATATGTTGTGATTGGAAAACTATTCCAATGAGTTTGGTGGTTACGATCTTGTAATATGATTGTCAAGTAATCTTCTAAGAACAGGAATACAACTCTGTTCGGTTTCAATTTGGAAGGAACTGCTCTGTTTTGTATGAAAACAATGCTCTCAGTTAAGCCTGTACAAATGCACCCGGATCATGGAATGGTTTTGATTCGTAATGATTATGTTAAAACCTTTTATGTTCGATTCGCTTTTATTCTGATTGGATTATCCCATATCTTGAGTTGGCAAGATTTTTTTATGAGATGGATTCGTGTTTTAATTGCTACTCTGTTTGATTTGTAAAAACAAATTGATCAACATTCGTTATTTTTGCCAAATCCAATTATAATTCATTGTCAAATGAACGATTTTGATAAAAGTCAATCAATCTTGTTTGCCCAATTTGCAATAACGAATTACGAATTCTGTTACCAGTCAATCGATCTTGTTATGATTTTATTTGAATTGATTTCCATGCCAGTTTGAATTGATCTATTCGTGGCATGAATCGTTTGTTGTGTCAACACAGTTATAACGATGTGAAAATGATCTTGTCGAATTCATATCTCCTATTGATAAGGCAACATAACAATTGCTTGTGATTTGTTTTGATTGTGTTGAATTTGATTTGATATGAAACAATTGCATTGTTGTTCCATATAATTTTGTCACCCGACTTTATGGTAACAAACAAAACAGAGTATGCCTATCTCTGTAGTCATTTAATTGATTTGGATCCTGTTTGATTTCGAATGATATAACAACTTCAAATTGAATGATTCCTTTTCAAACAGCTATTGGATGTTAATTGAATTTGATTTTTTTTTAAAAAGATTTTTAATCGATTTTGATGTTGATTTTGTGTCTTATTTAGACTAGCTACAGAATCGCAAGATTCTGTAGCTAGTCTATAGGATTAGAGTTTTATCATTTTGTTAATAAAGAATCCTTCTAACTTGTTCATTTTTGGCCCTTTTCAGGTAAATTCGAATTGAATGGGACATGTTGGACAGGATAGGGGAATATTTGTGTATTTTAGTTTTACTTTAGATTCCTAGTTTAGTTAAACTTGGGATATCTTCCCAGATTTTATGTAAACAATTTGATAACTTCCACATGGAGGTTTTACCCTGTGGAAAAACTTATAAATACTTATTATTTTTGTAATAAGGATCATCCTCACTTGTGAGAGAACTAGGATTATGGATTTCTAATACAAACTGAGACAGAAGTTGATGTTCTGCTACAGCTTTCGCTTTCATAATATCAATCTTTTGTTTCATGTTTATGCATATCAATTTGCATTTGATTAGTGACTACTTTAGCTATCATGGTATTTTGAAGAATGATATGATTGAATTAATGTGATCCATTCCTGATTTCTTTCACTAATTTAAAGAATACAACAATTACTTAGTTCAGCTAATGAATGACAGATTTCTCTTCTTCATCAATTGAAATATTATGTATATATCTTTGCACACAGGTTTATCTAACTGTGAAGATTTATAAATTATAAGATTGTTGTTATTTTTATGTCTTGTTTGTCCTGTAATCAAACTTATAGAGAACTACAGTGTATCGTTTACGAGAAGCTCCTAGATAATTCAGTGCGGGTTTCCTCCCTCTGATCAGCTAACACAATCATCATACACAGGACAAATCTGGAGCATTCCTCCAGGTCAGTTTGTAATTCATTTTCATTAATTTGTTAGTATAATATTAGTATTTTAGTTAGATATATTTGTATCTTAGATTAGTGATTTAGTTTAGTTAGTTTTGTTTTATTTATTGTTCATAAAATCATAAAATCAACAAAAAATATCTCTCTGTCTTAGGGAAGAATATAAATGAGTTTTTTCAGGTTTTATTTAAATCTGTAAATTGTCGATCTTGTACATTTTGTGAATAAGTTATATTTCAGTTAGTAGTTAGATAGTTTATTAGTTAGAGTTAGTATAACAGTAGTTAGTAGATTGTATATATAGAATAGTTAGATTATTTTAGTTTGTTTAATAGTTAGTTTTAGTTAGATTAGTTTATTAGTTTGTTTTATTTTGTTTTTAGTTAGTTTAGTTAGTTTAGAATAATTTTTCTTTTTGTTTTCTTAGGATCTTATATCGGATAACGAAGCTGCTAAACCCATCAGGGTGGTTCATCCCAAACGGCTTGGGTTATTAGACAACCCCGGACCGGTTCCACTCTCTCAGTTGACGGACGGTCGATTTCACCCGTCAACAAATGGCATTAGAAGGAGGGCCTGAACTTAATTAATGGCACGAGGCGGTCGCAAGACTCCTCCACCCCCTAATCGATCACCTATAGTGACTAGAATCCATTCAAACGATAATATCCCCCCTCAAAAAACAACTGCTTCAACCGACGATCCACAGATCACAGTTGAGCCAGCAACCCCTAATCCTACAGGTGGTGACATACAAGAGATTTTTCGTCAATATCTTATAAAAACACATAGTGCCTTAACCCGTCTGAGGCAACCAAACCGTCTGTGGGGTCAACCTTTGGACTTCTCTGATATCAGAGAAAAATTAGGAGACACTAACCTCACTGTGAATCCCACAGATCCAATCTTAAATCCTGTTGCAAGAGGATCTGGGATACCTCCTTCACAACCTCCATCATCTCCTTCCTCTTCTGGAGGAGATTCCTCTGACGAAGGTGATTCCCCTTCTCAGCCTTCCACACCCACTACCCCAATGGAAAATCAGAACAACCCTGCTAGGCCCTGTCTTGATTAGGATGTTGTAGTTGTACCTGGAGCTCAACACCCTCTACCTAAACACCCGGAGAAATGGATTCCCAAGTTTGACCCTGACTCGAAACAGATCGCTGAAGATCACATTAAAAAGCTTATGTTAGCCATTAGACTCCGTAATGTCGAACATGAAGACGTTGTCTATAGGTTGTTCCCTTATAAATTCAAGGGCAATGCATCCACATGGTACTTTTCCCAACAACCCCATACCATCGTGTCTTGGGAAAAGTTCGAGTCATTCTTTTTGGAAAAGTTTGGAGACAATAAACCTCCAGAAGTCCTATTCATGGACCTTTCTAGCTTAAGAATGAACCCAAAAGAAAAAGTTAAAGACTTTAATCAAATATTCTTAACACTTAAAAATCGAATCCCTGTAGATTCCATGCCTGTCGAGAGTCTTATAATAGCTTACTACACTAAAGCTTTACATCAAAGCATATCTATTTGGGTTAAACGATCTAATAAAGCCACGTTGTTAGAAGCCTTCGAGGAGGCCACCCAAATTGAAAAAGACATACTTAGTCTTAAAGACTCTTCTAGCAACAAAACAGAGACTATTTCTTCTTCCAAAAAGAAGGTCGAAATTCTCCCCAGACCTACTCCAAGTAAAACACAACCTGAAAGCTAGGATTTAGAAAACTTAACCAAAGTTGTTCAAAAACTGTCAAATCAAGTTATAGACTTAAAAAGGTCAACCGAAGAATCTTCCTCAAGCAAAGGACCTTATAAACCCCCGTTCTGGAAGCCTTTTCCTACCAACCGACCTAATCCAACCACCGAAGGCCTTAATCTAGAAAGTTTGCAATGCGCCCTTCAAACAATTCTAGAATCCCGAGATAACTTGATGCCCCCTGAGATTCCTCAGGAGGTAGTTGAACAAGAAACAGTTCAAGAAGAAGAGTCTTCTCCAAACATTTTTGGACATTTCTCGGATAGCATCTTTCAAGCTAACTTCGAGATAGTTCATCCTTATAATACCAGGAGTAAGACAACAAACAAATATTCTACCGAAAACACTACAATTTCGCCTCCAAAGCAATCTAAACCAGCTGAGAATAGACAAAGTAATGTGAACCCCAACTTAGATTATGATGTTGTTGAAGATCTTAAAAAGTTAAGGGATAACATTTCTATTTATGAGTTATTGAAGTTTCCATTTCTACTTCAAAAAATGTTGCAAAATATTTTAAAGAATGGAAAGAATGGTAATTCTAATGGTAACAAGGTTGTGCAAAACAAAGTCCCTCAGAAGATTTCCACTAAAAATAATCCTGATCCTCAAGATAAAGGAAGCCTTCCTGTAAGTAATGTAAATAATGTAAATAATGTAGATAAAGTAGCTTTAGAATTTGTGAGTAAAAAGACACAAACTACCACTCTTAGTACTCACAAAAATGTACCTCCTTTCTTGTTAACTTTCGAAATTTTCAATAGAAACGTGCATAATTGTATGGTGGAATCAGGGGCGTCATCCAATGTGATGCCATGGTCTATCTGCCAGAATATTAACACTGAAGTAGAACCCTCGACTTTAAAAATCATACAACTTGATCGAACCAATGTTAAAGTTATAGGCGAACTAAAAAATGTGCTTATTAGATTATCGTCTAACCCCACGGTTCATCAAATTATTGATATAATCGTTGTGGATATTCCAGAAGTGTATGGTCTATTTTTAAGCAGGGACTGGTCGGAGCAGCTACATGGTTACTTCGCGACAGACTGGTCTCACTTATGGCTTCCAGAAAATGGCAAGCCTAATAAAATCAAAGTAAATCGTGAGCACTACCTTAAGTTCACGGTCACAGATTTGAATGATCCCAACGAACCATACACACCTTCTGCTGATTCACCCGAAGTACAAGGGATGGACACCTTCTTCAGAAATTTCATGGCCGAGGCTTCACCTATCATCAATCTAGAACAACAGTCTGAGATTGTAGCATATATGCAGCCAACAACTTCTATACAATGGTCTCATGAGCCCGATGGAAATCAAATTTGGTCTCTTTATTTCGACGGGTCTAAGTCTAAAGAAGGAGCTGGTGCAAGATGCATCATTATCGATCTGGAACGTAACAAAACATTAAATGCATGTAGGTTGGAATTTGAATGTACTAACAATACCGCAGAATATGAGGCTTTACTGCAAGGTCTCAGAAAAGCTTTGGATATGAACATTCAAAATTTAACCGTTTTTGGCGACTCTAAAATAGTGGTTAGACAGGTAAGAAATTCTATCCACTGTCTTTCTCCGCATCTCAAAAGCTACCAGTCTGAGGTATGGAGTTTAATGAATAAATTTTCTGCTTTCAATATAAATTCCATTCCTAGATTAAATAATGATGAAGCAGATCTATTAGCTAATGTAGCTTCTAAACTTCTTCCTGCAGAAGGCTTGTCCCCAGATGCATTCTCCACCGAGCTGTTCTTTTGACCATCCATTCTCGACAACATCACAAACTGGAGAGTCTTTGATGACAATCAGCAGATCATCAATTTTCTGCACATGGAAGAAACCTTTCAAGGCGCGGTGATAGATGAATGCACACACGAGGAAAATTTGCACAATTTTAAGGTAATTTCTGATCCGAAAACTCCTCAAGCTCTGTTGGACATGGTAAATTCCATACCCAAATATATAGTTAGATTAGAGAATTTTTATGATTTTGAAGATAAATTTAAAAAGACAGTCAACTGTAAAACTAATATTTCCTCATTGTCTTATGAAAAAGTAAACTTAGTAACTAATAAAAATCCTCAATGCATTAACTTAGGCTTGGGATGTTCTCGACAATAAAAAGTTGCATTCATTAAATTGTTCAAAGAATTTAAAGATTTCTTTGCATGGACGTATGATGACCTCAAAACTTTCGATCCTAATATCATACAGCATGTCATCCTGATGAAGTCCCAAACCTTGCCCTTCCAACAAAAACTGAGGAAAATGCACCCTAAACTGGAACCGACCGTTCAAAAAGAATTGAATAAGCTCCTTAATGCTAAATTAATTTTTCCTGTTAGGCACACTCAATGGGTTTCTAATCTTGTCCCAGTTCAGAAGAAAAATGGGGAAATCTAACTCTACGTAGATTTCTGAAACCTCAATAGAGTGTCTGATAAAGACAACTATCCTGTCCCACCCATGGAACAAATCCTTCAAAAGGTTTCTGGTTCTGAGAGACTATCCCTGTTAGATGGTTTCTCTGGATACAACCAAGTCCTGATGTCTCCACCAGACCAACTCAAAACTATCATCTGTACCCCGTGGGGCACTTATGCTTATCGTAAAATGACCTTTGGATTGATTAATGATGGTGCCACCTTTCAGAGAGTGATGGACATCTCTTTCCGAGGCTTAATCAATCAGTCCATTGTAGTTTACTTGGATGATGTGACTATATATTCTAAAAACAAAGATGATCATCTAGCTCACTTATGAGTTGTTCTACTGCAATGTCGTAAGTACGGCATCTCCCTGAATCCTAAAAAGTCCATCTTTGTAGTAGAACAGGGTAAACTCTTAGGATTCATTGTGTCTAGCAAAGGAATGATTATTTACCCCGAGAGGACTCAAGTCATCGCAAACCTTCCCCCTCCTACATCTAAAAAATCCATGCAGTCTTTCTTAGGCCAGATTAACTTCATGAGGAGATTCGTCCCCAGTTTCTCCGAAATGGTCAGGCCTTTACAGAATTTGATTAAGAAAGACACCCAATATCACTGGGGACCCATAGAAAATCAGGCTTTCAATGCAATAAAGAAGGCCATAATAGACGCTCTGTCTCTCATGAGCCCTGAATTCTCTCAAGATTTTACACTCTATACCTTTGCTTCTGACCATTCCTATGCCACCGTCCTAACTCAGAAGAATGCCAAGAACCACAAAGTACCCATCGCCTTTGTGAGCTCTACTTTCAAAGGCACTGAACTTAACTATCCAACAATTGATCAGAAATCATACGTTGTTTTCAAAGCAGTCAAGCACTTCCAATCCTATCTTTTGAAGTCAAGGACGAAATTCATTGTCCCCTACCCAGCCGTGAGGAACTTGTTAGTGCAAAATGAACTAGGAGAGAAGAGAGCCAACTGGGTCACCTCCTTGCAGGAATATGACATAGAAATCACCCCAACTCAGATTGTGAGAGGCCAAGGATTATGTAATTTAGTTGTTGATTCAGCAGCAGGACAACAAGAACAAAGCGATACGTCAGACCTAGAACAACATGATCAAAGTTTAATCTGTTGCACGCAAAACCCTGTCTTGAACATGGGTCAGAACCTCATCACTTAGATCCCCCTAAGAGAAGAGTGCTAAGGTTAAATTCTACTTCCTTTCATTTGATTAATGGTATCCTGTTTCGTCAAAATTTTGACGGTGTACTGATGCGTTGCCTCGAAAAAGATGAAGCAGAAAAAGTCTTGCTAGAGTTGCATGCAGGAGAAGTTGGCAGTCATTTTGGGGGTGACACCACTGCTCGTAAAGTTCTAAGAGCTGGTTATTACCAGCCTACTCTTTTTAGAGACTCCCATGCCTTGTGTCGTAAATGTATCATCTGTCAGAAAGCATCGAGGCGGTTACAAAAACCAGCCTTTCCCTTGCAACCCGTTTCAGTAGATTCTCCTTTCCAGCAATTGGTCCTTGATATCATAGGTCCAATCAACCCTCCATCCTCGTAACAACACAATTTTATTGTGACATCCATAGATTACTTTACACGATGGTCTGAAGCTGCTGCGTTAAGAACTGTCAACACCAGTCAGGTAATTGCCTTTCTAAATTCAAATATTATCACTCGTTTCGGTATCCCTAACTGTTTAGTCTTTGACAACGCTTCTTACTTTTCTTCTCTTGAGATGAGCAATTTCACTTTGGAAAAATGAATTAAATTGAAGTATTCTGCTAGTTACTACCCCCAGGGCAATGGATTGGCAGAATCAACAAACAAGAAATTGATTAAAATTATCAAGAGAACCGTGGTTGAAAATCACAAAAATTGGCACAATGCATTGCTGAACACACTGTGGGATGATAGAGTAACACCAAAAGATGTTGTAGGTAACTCCCCATTTTTTCTCGTTTATGGCAGAGAAGCAATTCTGCCACCTCACATTCTTCTTCCTTCGCTTCAGTTGTCACAGAAAGTTCAAGTAGAAGATTGCCCCCCTCTAGAAAACCGAATTAACGCTTTGATGAAGCTATAAGAGGTAAGAGCCCAAGATAAACATAAGTTAGATCAACATCAACAATTGGTTAAAAGCTGGTTCGATTCTAACTTTGCTTCTGATAGGGATTTTGAGGTAGGTGATCTCGTCTTGAAGTGGGACAAACCGCATGAGGGAAAGGGAGAACACACAAAATTTTAAAACTTATGGCTTGGACTGTTTTTAATTGTTGAAGAGTTGGGTCCTAGTTCTTTCCGATTGCAGAATCTTGAAGGGCAGCTTGACACCTATCCGGTGAATGGCCAAGCCTTGAAAAGATACTTTGCTTGATAACAACCCTTGTATTTTATGTACATATCTTGATTTTTGTGTGCTTTTTCATTTTTCTTGTTGTTTTGATTTCTCTTTGAATTTATCAGTTGGTGTTTTCTTTCAAATACACATACCTGTACACTAAACTATGCAGACCTGAGAAAATTCCTTCCCTGAAATAACTGCTAAGAGAATTTGTATAAACATCAATGGTATTTCTAAAATTTATATTTGTGTTGGTTGTTTAAAAGAAGATGTTTGATTTCGATCTCTGAGTAAAGTTCGTCATGATCATCCATTATCTTTTTATGCTGTCCCTATTCCGTAAAGGAATGACTCAGAGGATGTCTCCCTACCTTAGGAAGTTGTTTTTTGTAAATAAAACATATCTGGATCTAAATAGAGGACAGTTCTAAAAAAAAATCTGATGAGGTCTAAAAAAGATATGAAAAATCATCATTTTCAACATCACCCCGCTCACTTATATATCTATGAAAAAAAAAAATATTAATAAGAGTTGTGGGAAGTACTTGTAAACCCACCATGATACTGAACATGTCTATTGGCAGCGGGTAAATGCATTCATGGCGCCAAGACAACTTCGGCGGGCTACTGAACAGGCCCGCTGGCAGCGAAGCAATGTTGGGTATATGAAAATTCGTAAATAAGAATCCTCTTAACATCCTTTATTCTGATCTAGAACTTCTTGGCAGGATACAGATGTCAGAGTGGGTTAAATGGCAACCCTATCGAGGCTATGGACGCCTGCTGGTAGCAGTGGCTATGCCAACAGTATTGAATATTTTATCCTTAATATCGTGACTTGTTGATCTTAAGACTGTTATCAGTTTTCATCTTTTGAAACACTGCTGGAATAGTTGGTTAATGATGATGTTTATACTATTTTCTGGTTGTTGTTTTTGAGTTGAAATTATCTTTGCTGTCCTAATCTG